>JABYPW010001670.1:0-14272 GCA_016880775.1 Phymatotrichopsis omnivora
TGAATTACAAGCACTGGTACATGTATATACAGATGTGTTTTTGTCTGTTTGGGCAAAGAATGTGCTTACTTAATCTTCGACTCGATGCTTTTGGCTATTGGCTTAGCCTCCTGCAAGAAAGAGAAAAGGTGGTATTTTAGAAAGATATGCGCCAAGCGACAGGCATTAAAGAGGTTTTCTCATACATTAATTATAGATAATGTACTAGTACTGGAAATAATGCTAGTTTAGTCAACAGGTTTAGCCGTTTCCATCGTAGTAAGCTTTCGCTACCAGCATTCCAGAAAGAAGTAACTATGCCAAGAACTCACAACTCGACTGATGGAAACGCACGGATGCCACAGAAGTTGGAATACCAGAGCAGTGGACATAGTCGTAATCTTGAGCAAGAGAAGCGCAGCATATCCCAACAAGGCCATTTTTTTGTGCCAGTATGACCCTATGTCGTACGAGCTGTGCCAGATGCAAGGGTAAGATAGGGGAACCTCAAGCTAAATGATTTTCCAATGATATGTAAATGAAAAAAACATTGTCCTTCTAATTACAAAAATGGAGCCAGAATAAATTAATAAATAAATAAATAAACAAATAAAGAGGTAGAAAATGAAAAAATAAATAAATAAATAAATAAAAGTCGAAGTGTCGCAACCCTTCTACGTGTGTGCAGTTTCGTTTACTTGGCGTTGATTTCGCCTTCAGCCGGTGTTGAATACCTGGAATCGCTTCGAATATGGGGAGATATCTCAATTCTGGTTCCTTTACGCCCATGGCGGGTCAATTTTCTTTACCAGTGCAAAGCTCGGCCGTAAATTTTTATGCATGTATAATTTTGTATAAGATACCTAATAATGAGTCATTCCACCATCTGCTTAATATATTCTTTCACTCTCTTAGACATACTCTCAATTAACACCTCAAAATCCTGAGGTTCTAAAGCCTTCCGAGTCATTCTACCATTTACCCAATATATTTTTTCACTCTCCTAAGCATCCTCTTAATTAACATCTCAAAATCCGGAGGTTCCAGGCCCTCCCACTCTTTAGATTTTGAGATGTTAATTAAGAGTATGCCTAAGGGAGTGAGTGATATTAAGCAAATGGTGGAATGACTCATCATTAGGTCCATGCACAGATAGAAATTTTTTCTAATTCTTCATTTGCTTCATTGCCAGTACATAATACCGTTGCGAAGCACTGCTGACTAAGCATACGAACATCAATACATGTAAAGTACTCGGGTGTGTACAAAAGTGATCGCAATCTGATAAAATTTGATTAAAAAAAAAAAGTATGGTAGAGAGAGCCCATTGATGCAGGGTTGCTCTGCTCCTATCAGCGCTTTCCCTGCTCGTTACTGTGAGGAAAAAAGTGATCGCAACCCTATCTTGTTGGGCTGATCTCGCGCCCAGACAGAACGATTGGCCCAGAAAGAGTTGCGATCATTTGCCCTCACACCCAAGTACAGCTACATATGTGGGAGATAGGACCTAAAGTAATACTGCAGGCACGAAAATATAACTTCAGGTGACTCAATTCTTTGAATTTATATGGCCAAACGGCCATTAAACACTGGCAGGGCAAAACCCTGAAAACAGAACAAAACATGAACGCATAGGAGAAACAGGGGTAGGACGGCTAGGCAAGATCTGGTAAGAAAACATCATGACAGCGTAGCTGGTAAACGGCGACTCACGTGACATATATATAACAAAACAGGACGCCAGGAAGTGCTTAATCCCCAGCATGTACTCAGTAAGCTGTACGTCTTCAAGGTCAGGTGGCACCGGGTGCATGTACTCATACTTTACTCAGTTGGTAGAGTGCATAGATAAGTAATTAGCCTCGTACCCAGGCTGAATGGAGAATTCTTTGGGTAGTATTTACATTGTATACTGATGGCATAGAATAACTTACATAATCAAACTTCAAAATTGCGATTTTGCATGAATGCACGCCTTTTGATTTTTGGCTATGCTGGGGACATGTCGCTTCTTTAGTTACCCTCATTTAGTGTCAAATTCAAGACCCTTCTTAAAAGCTGCTTTTCAACACAATTTTGAGAGTTCAAAACTCGCCAAGCCTGTGGCAAAGCCGTCGGAAAGCCGCGGCAGTGAACGTCTCTGCTCGGTGAGTCACAGTAATTTCTTGTAACTTTGGGAGCTCACGATCTAGACGCGCCGGTACTATGTATAGTACTCTGGTCGCACATGAAAGGGTTGATTTCGGACGCTGCTTATCTGAAGCCAATGGGGTGGGGCGGGGAAATACGCAGCAACTACGTAGGTATGAGTCTTAAGCCCTCGGTTGCGCACAACGTTGTCTTGGCGCGTGTCTTCGAGTGGTCATCCATCATTTTTGGGAGCACAATTGCTCTTCTTAACTCTCTATCATCGCCTTTCTCTCGCCCGCTCAACCACGCTTCAACACATCCATCCATCCTTCGCCCAGCATCATCGACATCTCACGAATACTTTGTTTTCTTCCTCTACCTCTTTATTGTCACGTTCTTTCACTCTTTTCATTCCAAAGAGCAGTTTCCTCAACTCGGGCGCGTCCCCCTGCTTCTGCGCGACAACGCTAATCCCAGAGAGAAAGAAGGGAGAACAAAAGAAAAAAAAGAAAAAAGAAAGGGCAACGCAACGCGCAAGAGGAAATCTTCACGTCGAAACCCGCCGCGGTCGCCGCAGAAGTAGTCAAAATGTTTGGCCAGAACAGCGGTACGGGGTTCAGCGGATTCGGTGCGAACAATAATAACAACCAGACTGGAACCACGAGTGGTAGCGTTTTCGGTGGCGGCGGTGGTGGATTTGGCCAGCCTAGTAGTACAGGTATGTTCGTTCGTGTTCTACTTTGATTGTTTCCTGTCGGGGCACTGCTTCGTATCTTGCAAGATAACTGTTGTTATTGCAATACGACGTGATTTGAGCTTGCAAGAAAATTTCTATGGAGGTGGACCATGGTTACTGGAGGTGGCGATGATGATGCCGAAACATTTCGGGGAAATCCATCAGCGGTGCCAGCGGTACCTCAAATACCTTTGGCGCTGTAACAAACACCGGTTTCTGTGAAGCGGGTGGAGGTATTTCCAGACATCCCTCGAAATGTTTTGCCATCATTGCCATCTCCATAAGCCATTATCTGCGTCCGGTTCTGCAACCTTTGTTGTTTCTATCGCAGCTATGCTCTTTCCAACCCATCGCAATTCTCTTTTCCAGATGGAATGACTCCAATGCCCTTTATTCCTCTTTTCTGAGATTGAACTCTGTGAAACGCTTAACTTCAATTATGGCGAAGAAGAAGATAATGTCAAGAAAGCTTGCAGAAGATTCCGATGATTCAAATACTGACTGTGACGATAAATTTAACTTCAAAAAACAGGCTTTGGTACTACCAACAACCCATCCTCTCCATTCGGCGGCGGCGCAAAACCGTTTGGTACGACCAATACCACAACAGGTGGTGGTCTATTTGGTTCCGGTACCACCGCAGCAACCACTAATGCTGGTAACGGCTTCGGCGCCTTCGGTAGTGGCACGACTCCGGCATTTGGTTCTACTACTAACACCGGCACTGGTGGTGGCGGCCTGTTTGGAAGCCAAAAGCCTGCTGGATTTGGAACAAACACGAGCTTTGGAACATCCTCAGGGTTGTTTGGTACCACTGGAGCGACAACTAGTGGCGGCGGCTTTGGTACGACTGGTACAGGATTTGGCACAGCCAACAATGCTCAGGGGCCGATGCAAGGAACTGCGAACCCACAATTTACGCCGTACACAGAGAAAGAGGCTACAGGAAATATGATGAATACTTTTCAGACAATTACTCTTATGCCAGCATATCAAAAATATTCTTTGGAAGTTAGTATTCGCCATCGTTTATTCTTAATATATATTGCTGACAGGTATTGCAGGAGTTGAGATTGCAGGATTACGCGCAAGGCAGGCGTTATGGAAATGACACTGGAGTGGGTGCTTTTGGGACTTCTACTGGTTTTGGTACGGGTTTCGGTAATACCAACCCCAACACAAGCACCACGACATCAGGCTTTGGTACCAATACTGCTACTACTGGCACCGGTCTCTTTGGCTCCAACACTACTTCCAATACCGGTTTTGGAACTCCAGCTGCAACTGCCAATGCATTTGGGACGAGTAACACCAACCAGGGTGGCCTTTTCGGCAAGCCTGCAACAGGTGGTTTATTTGGTGGTCCGGGTACTGCAACTACGAACAGTGGTCTTTTTGGATCGGGCAATACTGGCACCGCCGGCTTTGGAGCAACCAATACCAATACCAGCGGCGGCCTGTTTGGTAACAATACTAATGCCAATAATGCCGCCAATAAGCCTTTTTCTTTTGGTAACGCGGCTGTTACCACTACACCTGCTGCAGGTTTTGGTTCAACCGGTACTACTGGGTTTGGTGCCACGAATGCTGGTGGTGGTGGGGGACTCTTTGGAAACAATCAGCAGCAACAGCCCGCCGCAACTGGTTTTGGAGCTCAGAACACAAACACCGGATTTGGAGGTGCTGGAGCTTTCGGTACTACCAACAACCAAACCCAGCCCACTACTGGTTTTGGTACAGGATTCGGGAGCAATCAACAACAGCAACAGAAACCAGCTTTCGGTGGTGCATTTGGTACTACTCAGAATAATCCCACTGGTGGTCTATTTGGTGCAAATAATCAGACTCAAACTCAAAACACCGGAGGCTTGTTCGGCAAACCAGCTTTTGGTACCCAAGCCCCAGCATCGGGAACAACTGGCGGCTTGTTTGGAGGTGCTACGAACACAGCTACGACAAATACTAGTGGATTGTTCGGAAATCCTCAGACGACCGCGAACACTGGCACTGGATTATTTGGTAGTGCGGCAGCAAACAATACTGGGGGTGGCTTGTTCGGTAATGCCAATAAACCGCCCGGAACAGGTGGTTTGTTTGGAGGACCCCAAACAACGCAGGTAAATACTAGCAGCCTTTTCGGTTCCACGACAGGCAACCCTTCGACTAGCCAGCAAGGCGGCCCGTCGCTATTCGGTAATGCTCAACCCCAGCAACAGCAACCGAACAGCTTGTTTGGGAGCTCTTTGGCTGGTAATCCGCAGCAACAGCAACAACAACAGCAACCCATCACCACTTCTATCTCTGACTCTCCATATGGAAACTTACTTCTCTCGTCTGTCGGTCCCGCCCCGCCAATCGGCCCGATTGCGACACCTCTAAGCAGCAGCACCCAGACGAAGAAGGCAGCCATGCTCCCCCACTACAAAATTGCCCCTCGCCAATCCTCTCTCACTCCTCGCCCTGGTAGTAGTTTTTCAAGAAGTGCTTCGCCTTTTGCGGCCTCGACTTCTGGAGATGCTCCTCTTGGTAGCGGAGGTCTTGGAAGGTCCTTCTCATCGGGTAACAAGTTGCACCTATTTGACAGTGATGACTCCGTATTGAGTTCCGGCGCTTTCACACCAAACACCAGCAGCCGGGTTGCAAATTTGAAAAAACTGGTTATTGATAAAAAGATTAGAGATCATGACCTGTTTTCTGGAGGTGCGGATTTAAGGGGCTCTAAGGATCTTGAAGGAAGTGTTAATGGAAGATCAAGCAATACCAAGAGCATTCTTAAGAAGACCGTCAGCTTTGATATTGGATCGAGCTCACGGAGCGAGGGAGATGAAGACTTATTCGGTTCCAACAGCGGCACGCCTTCAAGAAGTAAAGAAAACTCCAGCGCGACTCCTACCGCTGAAGAGATGGGATTCATGAGAAGCACTCCTGAGAGGAGAAGGGCCAGAGAAGTCGATAGTTTCGCAAATGCATTTAGCCCTGCGCCTTCCGTTAATGAAACAGTTGCTGGTAACGAACTTACGGTTGTTCCTGATCAACCTACCGAAGATAAGGCACCTGGGTCCTACTGGATGATTCCGAACGCTCAAAAGCTCAAGGCTATGTCGAAGGAACAGCTAAAGAGGGTCACCGGTTTTATTGTTGGACGTCGGGGATATGGTCAGGTCCGATTCGATAACCCCGTGGATCTTACCGGCATCGATGACATCGAGAATATCCCGGGTACTGTTGTAACTTTCGACCAGAGAGTTTGTACAGTTTATCCTGATGGCATGGATAAACCACCCCCAGGCAAGGGGCTGAATGTTCCTGCTACTATCACTTTGGAGGACTGCTTCCCCGTCAGCAAAAACGAACGCAGCAAGATCAAGGATCCCGAGCACCCGAGATATATCACCCATATCCGCCGCCTCAAGAGCATCAAGGACACTGAGTTCGTCGATTATGTTGCTAATGAAGGAATTTGGATATTCAGAGTACGTCACTTTACGACCTACGGACTTGTTGAAAGCGATGATGAGGTAGAGGAAGAAACATCCTATTATGATGAATATTCCTTGGCGACCGGCGAAACTCCTACCCCAAGAAAACCCGAAATGGGTGCCGGGGTTCTTTTGTCCGACGATGATTACGAAAGCATGGATGCGGATGTCAGCGGAGCGGACACTACTTCGGCGTTTGATGACACATTCGATTTCAAGAGACAGGCATCCGCTGCTCGCTTTAGAGATGTCAGTGCTCAAGATCAGTTTCCGGGCTCTTTTTTAGGTTCAGATGAAGTCGAAACCTTTGATCAAAGTGGAACCATCGACGAAGAGGAAGAAAGCGAAGGTGATGTTACTATGGAGCCGTCTTTTTTAGGCGAAGGCTCCGTGGGCAGTGTTGAGGAAGATGAACCCGCGGAGCCTGTTTCTGAGAGCGATGAGATGGTAGAAGATTCAACTGCTATCTATGACGAGGAGACGGAGCGTGAAACCGAAACCGAAACTGAGAGAGAGACGGAAGATGATACGACTAGCATTGTTGCTTCGGCCCCAGTTACTAGTCTTTCCACCGTCTTCGAGAGTCCAGTCAGAAGAAATTTTTCGGAGAGTCTCGGAGGAGAGACGCCAAGGGCTTTGCCTATGGGGAAGAATTGGACCGAGCAGTTGAATGCGACCATTAGTCCAGTGAAGAGAAGATTTGGAGGGGAAACTTTTTTTTCAGCAAAGGTGGAAAACACTCCGGCTAAAAGTCCAGCCAAGAGCCCAATGAAACAGCTTGTGATTGAGCCAGTGAATTATGGATTGTTGGATTTGGCCAAGGACCTGTATGGTGACTCGCCGAAGGTGAATGGAGGTGCAAAAGGAAAGGGAAAGGCAAGAAAAGTGGATGACGAATATGAGGTTTGACAGTCTTCTTCCTTGTCATGTTTTGCAGCTTTTTTTTTTTTTTTTTTTTTTGTAACGGCTTTGTGGTCCTTGTTATGTATCTGCTTCTTTTTTAAAAAAGAGAAAAAGAAAAAACTTTCCGTATTCTCTATGTAAGCGTAAAATGGAATAAAGTACTGAGATTGAATGTTCGAAATGTGATTTAGTCTCCTCTTGCTAAACGACGTCAAACCGATGGATTTCAACCTGGGACCGCCAAGAAGTCGTTTGCTAGTATTCTCAAAGGTACTAGCGAAAGATTCGATTACGAGCTTGACGAGACCGAGACTGCTTGGAAGAGAGCGGTGAGGCCTTGCTGGGGTCGAGATGGAACTCTTGTCTATGTTGGCGAGTTGGTGGGATTAGATGGAGAAATGAAGAATGGCGAAGAAGACAACCTGAGGATTGTGAAGCTGAAGTATTCGGTTGAGGTATGCACCTAATAACGAGACCTACGTCATTGAGGAGAAGCTAAATAGCCAACAGAACGCGCATAAGCAGATTGATACTTTGAGACATCAACTTAATGGGACTATCATCCAGCTGGACAAATGCGGAGTACCCGCCGCAAGCCTGGACTCAAAGATTCTTTTCCAAACTTTTGCAGAACTTCAATGGGCACAAGATGCTGCTAGTCAACACGAAAAGAATGTTTGGCAACTCGCTAGCGTTCTCTGGGATCCGGTCAACGATATCCCTGCGTTTGAAGATGAATCGCATGAACTCATTGGATACGTTCTCGAGAAGCGCCGCAAAGAAAAGTTGTCTAAGTTGCTGGAAGAATTAGTCGAAAGAAATGCCGAGAGACATGCGCAGGTTGCTTCATCCCATGAGGAGGCTGCTTTCGCTTATCTTACTGCCCACAGAATTGAACAGGCTTGCGCGGCCTTGCTTGAAGCCGGCGACTACAGGCTTGCGAGTCTGATGCCAATGATCGGAGGCGATAGCCGCATGAGATCCAACATCGAAAAGCAACTGGATGACTGGAGAAAGAAAGGTGTTATGGCGGAAGTACCTGTCACCATCAGAGTACTCTACGAGCTCCTCGCAGGTAACACCTATTTTTCAGAAGGCGTTAAAAGTCCTTGGGAAGATGTTGCTCCGGAGTTCTACATTCCTGAGAAGTTCGAATTAGACTGGAAACGCGCTTTTGGGTTGAAACTGTGGTACGGATGCTTGGAGCACGAGCCAATCGGAAATGCGGTCTTCTTGTACGAAGGCGATGTTCATGAATCAAACGGTGCCGTTCCGAGGCCATTGCCCTGGTATCAAGACGAAGAGAAAGAGGGTGATTTTCAGGAAATTGATATCCTATGGGGCCTCTTGAAGCTCTATGCCGATGGCGAAATCAACTTGGAAGAAGTCTTTGCGCCGAAGAACATCGCCAATAGCAATATCGATTATCGTCTTGGATGGCAAATTAGGACTATTCTAGCAAGAAAAGGCATCAGAGATTTCACTGGTGGAACCTTGATGGAAAGGGAAGAATCTGTCGAGTTTGTTGCAGGTGCGGTGGCAGATCAGGTGACGGTCGATTTTGCCGGTGGGCTGGAGATTAGTGGGTTGTGGGAGTGGGCGATATTTGTTGTGCTTCATTTGGCGGATCCCAGTAGTCGGGAGACGGCTGTTAGGAATATCCTGGGGAGACATGTAGATGATTTGGACGATGCAGATGAAAATGAGAAGTGGAAGTTTTTGGAGAAGACTTTATTGGTTCCTAGAACTTGGATCTACGAAGCTAAGGTATGTTTCAATACCCTTCTGATTTTATTTTTAAAATATCTTCTTTCACGATTTGGCTGATGGCATGCAAATTGCAGGCTCTCCAAGCCCGCCATGCCGGTGAATACCTCCTCGAGGCCGAATATCTCCTCTCCGCCCAGGCATGGAACGAAGCACATAAAACCGTCATCCAACAAGTTGCTCCGGAAGCCATCATCTCCGGCGACCTCGCTCAATTGAAGAGCATCCTCGCGAAATTCGAAGACGTGACTCTAGTTGAGAAGTGGAGCTTCGGCGGTCAAGTTTACCTCGATTACATCACGCTTTTAGGAATAATGCAGTCTGGAGGCATTGTTTCCGCCGGTAGAGGTCTTACCGATGTTCCTTCTCAAGCATCTGTGAATGAGAAGCAACGTGGTCTACCGAAACAGAATTCGGCAAAGGACGTGGCCAGGAGGTTACTTGGTAGCCTTAAGAACGCGGAGAGGAAAAACTTCTTGCAGAATGTGGCGATTAGGGAGATGGCGGGGACGGTGTCGAGCTGGGTTTTGAAGACGAGGGAATTGGTATGTTCCTGCTTGTCCTTTCTGAGGTTGTTTGGGTAGTGGTTGCTAATTAAATTAATATAGTCCAATGAGGCTGCAAAGGTCCTCGAATTGCCGTTGACCGAAGACCAGTATCTGAAAAAGACTATCAACCTTAGTTTCAACTATTACATGGCGAGGGTGGTTGAGGTTCACAATTAAAACTGGCGTATCAATATTGGGAATTGATGGGTGTACTTTTTATTTTGTTTTTTACTTACTTTTATTTCTATTTCTTTTTTTTTTTTTTCTTTTTGCGATGGGATGTGGGAGTTGTACAAAGTATGTCACGTGAAGCTTTTTTTTTTTTTTTTTTTTTTTTCCCTCTTTCCTTTCTTTCCTTTCTTTTTTCCTCCCTTTTTTTTTTTTTCCAGCTAAAATTGAATGCACATGAATCTCACTTGCCACTTTCAAAATAAAAGTCCCTCATAATTATCTCCAGAATTGTCGCCTAGTAAATGCATACATGTGACAATCAAGGAATTGATTATAACACCGCGCAAAAAAGAGCAAGTTACAACGGGGGCGAGGAAGTGAGAGCCTAGTTAACACATTACTGGTGTCTCTTTCCCGTCGCCTTAGATCCAACACCAAGTAGTAGTTAGAGTAGCGAAGTGCTAGTGAGCGTGACGGTGGTGGGAACGCCTGAAACCCATTCCTAAGGGGTCTGCTCAGGTACTTTTAAGCTCCGACGAAGGCCAGGCATGCCCTCAGCTACATTAGGTATCAGTCAACCCTGGTAGTTTTGAGAAAGATAATCAGCGGTTTAACCTGCAGTCAGCTTAAGCTAGTCTACGGACTCCGCAGCCTGTTGCCGTGTCTATCTCCATGGTATTATACTCTTACCTTAGTAGGGAGTAGACCTTTACCTCTACCATTTACTTTATGGGAGCTACAGAACCTATGCTTTTGCAGTTAAGTCTGTGTACGGGTCCCAGTTCTGTAAGCATTAAAGGTGCTTAGGGAATTCAAAGTTCGAGCACGTTACAACTATCGCTGTAGTCGTAAGCCGTAGTTGAGAATTGAACGCTGGGGGGGAAATCAAATTTATATTTTTAATTTCGTACAAGACCAGGGAAGGAATAAGCGAGATGCAGCCACGCGGCTATGCTCTAAAACCACCCAATGAGAATTGAACGCTGGGCCCTTGGGAGGCTAAATGTACTAAAAGTTCTCACCCGACTTGCGCCATTCGGCCATCCAAGGGTCTTAGGTCTTAGGTTTTATAGTTTTCAATAAATACTTACTTTATACTTACTAACATTATACATTATTTTATAGGGTATTCCAAAAGAAGGTATTTACCTAGCGGGGAAATATAAATAATAAATAAAACTCTGAATTACAAACAAACAGGTGGCCGAAGTAATGTTGCGGGTTGTGGCTATTTATAATCGATTCCGACAATCATGGAGGTTGGACGTTCGATGTCTCTGATGTGGCAGTGTCGGTATCCATGCGCCCCATATGCATGATTAGTTACAGGCATGAAAAGTCTTGTGGGGTGATGCTTTTGACGAACCCTTTCATTCAATTACTTGAACAGATTTCACAACATGGCTTTGAAAGATACTTTCGAGGCTTCCACTCTCGGCATTGAAACCGCAGGCTTTGAAAAAATCTCCTTCACCATTGCACTGGCAATGGTGGGTATAGCTTGCTGGAAAATTTACTCCTACTCTGCGAATTATGTCGGTTCCCTCTTAGCCTTGTTTCTCTATTTTTTCCCTTCGCCTTTTGTATAGGAAAGATATCGAAACCGCCAGCGCTAACTCTTTTCCCATTGAGATCGATGTGCCTGCTGTTGGTGTTCCTCCAGGAATCTTTGGTTCCTGGAAAGCATCCTTCGATTTCTTTACAAATTCGGCACGGTTCATCCGTGAGGGCTACGCTAAGGTTTGTTGCAAAAGTATTCAACGCGTATCGAATGACACCTCATGTCTAATTGATGTAACAGTATGCGCCACAAGGAGGAATGTTCAAGGTTGCTACTATACCGAGATGGTATATATTTGTGACGAACCCAAAACATATCCAGGAGATGAAGAACACACCGGACGATGTGCTATCTTTCACGCTGGCAGTGCGTAAGGTGGTGGTTGAATTTTTACTCCGTTCAACAGAACTGAATCATTGTTTCGGGGAGGAAATTTAGCTCTAACAATTTTTGAAAAAACAGACGGTTGTCTCAGAATATACGACGACTGCCCATATGGAACAAGACTTATTCAATATCCCGATCATCCAAAAAAACCTCACCCAGAGGCTTTCCACGATCTTGGGCGATGTTAACGAGGAGGCCACATTGGCGTTCAAGGATAATTTCAAAGTTGGAGATGGTATATCCCGTTACGAAGTCTTCCGTTGTACTTTATAGAATTGGTTATTGACCATTTGTAGGTTGGACAAAGGTCAAGGTCTGGGATGCAATGTTGCAAGTGATCACGAGGTGTGCATTTCCGTCGACACTTATTGGATGCTACTGCAATTAAAAATGTGCTAATTACTATTTACGAAATAGAACCACAAACCGCATGTTTGGTAATCAATACGTCGACATCTATTTAGAGTCGAACGCTAACCAAATCAGTCGGATTGCCTCTCTGCCGCAACAAAGAATATTTGGAAACATGTATTAATTACGGCTCCCACGCACTCGCGGCCGGCGCAATCCTTAATGTAACACCTGGGATATTTCGGCCGTAAGCAAGTCCTTATTGACCACTTCAGACCAGCTTGAATTGGAGCAGGCAGAATACTTTCAGATCTGATATGAAAACTATAGATTACTCTCCTGGTACCTCCTCAACAAGCCCAAAAGGTTGAGGGAAATCAGACGCTTCCTCGACCCCATCTTTGAAGAGCGGAAGGAGAAATTACAGACATTGGGTAATAAATGGACTGACAGACCTGTAGGTTTCTATCCCCTCTTCTCGTCGATGGTACGCTAATTTAGTAGAGCGATGCCATCCAATGGGTCCTTGAAGCCGCTCATGAAACTTGGATGGGCACAATGGAGCGAATGGCGACGTCAATTTTGATCCTAAATTTGGCAGCTATCCATACTACATCCTTGGTGAGACTCCTTTGTTATATAATAAATTTTCCGAAAAGCTGTTAGTAATTTGTATAAAGAGTGTCACACATGTTCTTTTCGATCTCGCCGCAAACCCGCAATTCATCGCTCCTATTCGTGAGGAAATCGAAACAATCCTCGCCGAAGACGGTGGCAACTGGACAAAGCAAAACATCACGAAAATGAGGAAGCTCGACAGCGCATTGAAAGAAAGTCAACGCATGAACGGGGTGGCAACCAGTTCGTCTCGCTCTCTCCCTTGTCATACCATCCCAGACTCTTCTCCGCATCCCAAAAACTTGCTAACAGTCCAAAGTTACAATGACCCGCGAAGCCCAAAAGCCGTTCAAATTCTCTGGAACAAATATCACATTCCCTGCCGGAACCTTTCTCTGCGCACCTTCTAACGCAATTCACCTCGATAGCACCATTTACGAGAATCCATTTGAGTATGATGCATTCAGGTTTAGCAAGATGCGGGAACAGGAGGGCCAAGCGGCGAAACATCAGATGGTTAGCACTGCGGATGATTATCTGGCATTTGGACATGGAAAACATGCTTGGTAAGCATATTTCGTCTCGAATTTATGTACAAGTGTAGGTTGGTCAAAAGTGTAGTTTTGACAGTTTCGGTTAGCCCTGGAAGGTTCTTTGCCACGAACGAGCTGAAGCTTATGTTGGCGTATATCATTCGCAATTACAATTTCAAGCTCGAGGATAAGTACGAGAAGCGACCCGATAATAAATATATCGATATTGGTTGCATTCCGGATACGAATGTGGAGTTGATGTTTAAGAGGTTCACGCCTACTGAGCAACGTGCGGACGAATAAGCACTTCAATTTGAAAGAGAAAATGTACTGTTTTCCTTGGGACTTCTTTATGACTCCTTCATTCTGTTTCTGCTTTTTTATTGTCTCATTTCCATTGTTTATTTCTTCGGACTATCAAGTTTCGTTGCCGTTCGTTTTAATTTATAGATTGCTATTTCGTTCCCACGACTTTTCTCTCGTGAGTATAGCGTTTTTTTTTTTTTTTTTTTTTTTTTTTTTTTTTTTTTTTTTTTTTTTTTTTTTTTTTTTTTTTTTTTTTTTTTTTTTTTTTTTTTTTTTTTTTTTTTTTAATTTTCTACTCTTCCGTCGAGTTTTGAGTTCTTCCATCGGGTTTTTGTGTTGCTCCTTGAGAGGTTGGAGGTTCTCATGTGTGCCGTATTTAGGGTTAAAAGTTGCACTGGTGCAATTCTTTCGCCAAACGCACACATGGAAGTTCGGCTTGCTGAGGTGTATAAGAGTGAAGCAAGGGTGGCGGGAATCGGATGTCGGTGACAAGAGGTTACCGCCGCATGTATCGTGATCATTTATTACGCGTTGGCTTCATACATTTACGTGTTGATTTCATTAAGTTTCGGCTTTATTCATTACGCTTTGGCTTTATTCATTACGCGCTGGCTTCAAAGGTTGTTTTCGACTAGTACGTCATGCTATTATTTGATAGATTTCGCATCGTGGGATGCGAAGGTATATATGTGGGTCATCGCTTCTGAGGAATCTACTTCCTGATATTCGTGTCGACGCAACGCAATTTTCACTGGTTTTTTGTTCTGGTATCATCTAGTATTCTTTAAAGCCCGCTTTCCCTC
>JABYPW010001671.1:0-14261 GCA_016880775.1 Phymatotrichopsis omnivora
GTACTTTGCCACAACCAGAGTTTTGTCGCGCAGGCAGGTAAGGTGGATGGAGAAGTTAGGAACGATTGACTACAAAATCGTGTACAGGCCAGGTACCAAGAACACCAAAGCCGATGCACTATCGAGACGTGGAGACCACGTCCCTACGGAGGGGGCACCAGAGTGTGAACTCCTTTTCCTCAAACCAGGACAATATATAGCGGCATCCGAAAGGGTCGCCCTTAACATACATCCTGAATTTGTCGAGGACCTTCGTCACGCTCTGGTCTCTGACCCCGAAACCCAGGAACTTGTCAACAAGCTTCCATCTGGCTACGAAATCGCAGATGGTATGCTCCTCTATAATAACCTGTGGTTTGTCCCCTCACACCTCCGCACTCCGGTCCTGAAGACACGGCATGATCACCCAACGGCAGGCCACATAGGCCGAGATAAACTTTACGAGCTCATTACAAGGGACTTCTACTGGCCCACACTCCGAAAGGACATAGCCGAATACGTCGCAGCATGTCACACTTGCCAAACAAACAAGGCCCGTCGACATAAGGCTTACGGTCAACTCTTGCCCTTAGAGCTTCCATACCGCCCTTGGGAAAGTATCTCCATGGACTTCATCACTGAACTTCCTCCCTCAGACGGCCACACCCAAATATGGGTAATAGTGGACCGATTCTCGAAAATGGCACACTTTATCCCCCTCAGCACAAACACTACCTCGAAGGACCTAGCAAACACATTCGTGAACGAAATCTGGAAACACCATGGCCTTCCAACCAACATCGTCTCTGACCGAGACCCTAAATTCCAAGCTTGGTGGAAGGAAACCATGACTGCCCTCGGTGTGAAGTTATCACTGTCAACCGCAGCACACCCCCAGACGGACGGCTAGACCGAACGGCTAAACCAAATCCTCGAGGCATACCTTCGGAACTACGTCACCTACGACCAGACCAACTGGGCGAGTCTCCTGCCTCTGGCGGAGTTCGCTTACAACAATTCGATCTCCTCCTCCACAAACCAAACACCTTTTTACACCAACTTCGGTTACCATCCCTCGCCAGATGCAGTGTCCACGATCAAAACATTCAAGGGATCCCAGGAACTCGAGCACAATTGGAAAGACGTCCGAGCCCGCCTGTTCACCATACAACAACGGGTGGTCAAGTGGTACGACGCAAAACACCTGGAATTTCCTGAACAGACACCCGGATCCCTTGTGCTCCTCAAAAAGGACAACCTCCCAAACCTCAAACCTTCGAAGAAACTTGATGCCAAATACGCTGGCCCCTTTGAAGTTATTTCCAGGATCGGACCAAGAGCATACAAACTCAAGCTCCCCTTCAACTGGAAGATACACCCGGTCTTCCATGTTTCGCAGCTCGAACCCTACAAAACGTCCTCGAAATTTCTGGCACCACCCAAACCTGCGCCAGAAATAGACGATGGGGAAGAAGCCTACTTCGTTGAAGGAATTGCAAAGGTCCGCTTCAACCGGCAATGGAAGAAGTTAGAATATTTCATTCTTTGGGAAGGATACCCGCATGACCAAGGCACTTGGGAACTTCTGGATAACCTGTTGGTAAATGGAGAACCGATCGACGCCCTGGTCAAGTTCCGACAAGACCACCCACACGCTGAGGACAACGCCAAGAGACCTGAGGAGGATGGGTCAAAACGCAAGCGGAGAAGGGTTTAGATAGGCAAGTCCCCTTTACCCTTCATACGAAAGGCTGATAGTCATGGTCACATCGACCTAAACTACTTCACTTTCAAGGGATAGGATGTTCACTCGGTGTATTGAGGAACGTTCCAAAACCCTCTTGCAACCAGTCCCTCATCAGGACATTGGTTGAAGGAAACGCAAAACGCTAACAGCTCTATGTGCGTGAGGGCACGCACCTTTAGGAGGGGTGTAGTGTTATAGCCACGGTACCAAGGCCCACGCGCGATGATGAGTCAAACGTTAGCTGAGCAACTTCCTGTGAGTATACCCCTGCGCCACGCGAAAGGACCATGTGACAAAGGGCTCTGCCTCAGGATGAGTCATATGTGGCGCCTCTAATGAAGATGAGTCAGGGTCTGACTCACCCGTCATCCTCTCTCAAGCGTACCTCACATGATCGGATGAACTTGAGTAACTCCTGCGGACTAGTCACCTGCGGTTGGTATGACTCAAGCCGATCGAGCCAGTAATCGCGTGATGACGATCTTACCCGAGATCGGCAATCCGAGCTCAGACCACAACGCTGATCATTTCCGTTATGACTCCTAGGAATGTAACGATCGCGTCGGATGATGATAGAATGAGTCATGGGATTCTAAGGGTTTCTTTCGGGTTCTATTTCTTATGTAATCTCCTTTGTCATAGATAACTCATTTCTCTTGGTTGGAAAAGTATAAAAGGACAGTCGTTGGTCGCTTCATGTTCTTTGTAAAATAACTAAAACGGGAATAAAAGAAAGGTCGCTTCATGTTCTTTACCCCCTCCCCCCGATCAACAACGCCACCACGCCGGACCAAAAGGCGCAGGCCCTGATCGACCACTATTTCCCACTCGAACCAGAAGAGTGTACCCTCCCCCCCCTACAAGAACCAGACCAAGCCGAAGACATATCGCCCGAAGAAATCGACTACGCCCTCAAGAACACCGCCAACACCACCGCCCCGGGCCCAGACGAGATCCAATACAATCTGTGGAAAAGTCTCCACGCAACCAACCCAGATATACTACCGGCCCTGTTAAACCCTCTCCTGCTACACGGAGCGCACCCCAGCTCCTTCAAGAAAACCCTCGGGATAGCCATCCCGAAGCCCAAAAAACCGAGCTACGAGTCACCAAACGCCTACCGATGCATCTTCCTAATCGACACATTGGCGAAAATCCTAGAAAAGATAGTGACGCTAAGATTATCGCAACACGCAATCGACCATGGAATGATCACCAAGAACCAATACGGGGCCCTGCCAGGAAGATCGACAATAGATGCGGTCAACGCCCTGAAGCACGACATAAGAGACGCCAAAAATCGGGGAAAAAAGGTTTCCCTACTCTTCGTCGACCTGGAGAAGGGATTCGACAGAGTCGACAAAGAAAAACTGCTCCAAATCCTAGAAACCAACAACACCCCGAAGTACATAAGGCACTGGATAGCATCCTTCCTCACCAACAGACAGCTCTCGTTCACTGACCGAGGGAACCGCTCAACGTTCAGAACCATCCAAACAGGAGTACCGCAGGGATCTCCCATCTCCCCCCTCCTTTTCAACATTTACGTGGCAGAACTGACAAGAGACAGCGGGGCCATAAAAGTTTACATGTACGTAGATGATCTCTGTATCATGGCAGAAGGAGAAGACTACAAGGACAACGTGAGAACCATGGAAGAGTTCTTTAGGAGTAGAATACAAAAGGTCTTGGACGACCTCAAGCTATCACTATCCGAAGGGAAAATGGAGTTCCAGCACATCAGCCCCGGAGAGAGGGAAGACCTGCCTACCATCGAGATACAGGAGCAGGCGTACACCCACCAGGTAACGGTCAGATACCTAGGAATCATCCTTCACAAGGCAGAGGGAGTTCTAGCCCACTGTCAGCACAGAACAAGGAGCGCCCAGGCAGCTCTCCACAGAATTTCACGCCTATCCACAGGAGGCAAAGGACTCAACCCGGCAATGGCTCTCAAACTGGTCCGAGCGGTAGTCCTCCCGAGCCTGCTGTATGGCGCAGACACGTTCCACCCCTACAACGTTACACAAAAGTCGCACGCGACCCTCGACTCCTGCATAGCCGCAAGCACAAAGTGGGCGTGCGGGATGCTGCGTCCCACCAACAACCAAAAAGCCCTAGCCGAGGGCAGAATATGGCCTGCCAGTCTACAGATCAAAAGCTACCAGTGCAACTATGGCGCACGACTCATTACCCTAGGCCCAGAGCATCCCAAATTCCACAGGCTCCCCCCCATGAACGAAAGAAACCAAAACCGCCCCAAGTCCCCAAGAGCCCCATCGTGGAAGGCCGAAGAAGAAGGACAACACTCAAGGAAAAGAATGCTACAACTAGACGCCATGATAAACACCATCAGGGAGGACCTAGGCACGAACACAATGTCCAGCTACAAGCTCCCGCCCCCACAGTACCCGTGGCCGATAGCAAGCAAAGGCAGACCAAAAGTTGGCAAGTTCGGAACAAAAGAAGAAACCATAAAAGCCCACCCGAAAACCCACCCCGACAACCAGCTCACAATATACACGGACGCCTCCCAGGTGGGGAAGAACAGCCAAGTAGGTAACGCCGCCCTCGCCTTCTTTAGGAGCAAACAAGTCAGCGGCCGAACAAAAACCCTCGGATCAAAAGTGCATGTCTTCGATGGAGAACTGGATGCCATCGCAGAGGCATTCAAGCTCGCCGACAAGCTAAAAGAGAAGCACAGCTTTAGCTCAGTCGTTGTGTACACCGACAACCAAGCGGCAATAACAGCAGCGGCAAACCCGTATCCTAGCCCCACCCAGTACATCGCGAAAGAAATCTTCGAGCTCAACAAAACCCTCGCCCACAACCAAATCGAAACCAGACTCGAGTGGGTCCCAGCGCACAAAGGGATACATGGCAATGAACAGGCAGACCAAGCGGCAAAGGCCAAATCCAAAAAACCCGAAGCCAACCCCAAGAAAGGAACCTCCACCAAAAAGAAGGTCGTAACGCGATCGGTAATCCAGTCCAAGACCAAGGCCCGGCTGTGGAAGCTCTTCGAAGATTACGCCGGCAAGTCCATACCGAAGAAACCCGACCCGTACACCACCATCGATAAGTACTCGGCAGCGCGAGCCTTCCAGTTCCGAACCGGAAGAGCCTACGTCCCGAACATGTGGCACTACAACCGACAACAAAACATCTGCACCTGCGGGGAACCGCAGAGTATTCAACACTACCTGCACGAGTGCACAACCCCCGCCCCCTGGAGAAACCTAATTAAAGGCCATAGCACACAAGAAATCCTCTACGAGAACACGGACCTCTGGACAAAACTAGTCAAGAAAGGACTCGGCAAACCCCCCCATCTCCCACCCGAACCCCCGATGGTAGTGATAGCTGTAAGAGGAGGAACAAGAATGGGCGCGTAGAGTGTGAAAGGCTTAGCGAGGGATTTGTTCTTGCGTTTTTTCTTCCTTTTTTCTTTTTCTTTTTTCTTTTGTTTCTTTTTCGCGCGTTTCTCATCTTATTTCCTAATTTTTCGGCACAAGTAGGCGGAGGATCATCCTGTTTTCTTCGGTTATGTTCTTGCTTTTAATTAAGTGTAAACGCCCCGCTGGAGGAAATGGGATGTAAAATAAACAAAAAGGGAATAAAAGAAAGGTCGCTTCATGTTCTTTCCTTTCCTTCTCTCTTCAGTCTAAAAACTAGCTACGAGCCTTAAGAATATATTCGTTCTTAACCACGCTATATCTCTCTCTTTCTTCTCTACGACGTAGGAAAGTGTATTTGTGGATCCAGACTCAGAACACGTTGAGATATCTGAGTTTACTCAGTAATACGTTTCTCTGTTGAGTGGCACTTGCACTTTACCGAGCCATTTCCGTACCTAGAAGACACCTGCCGTAACAATTGGTGGTTATTAAAGATTTATCACATTTGTCTGAGATCCTCATTTATTTATCTTGCATATATAAGTATATAGAATCTCATTATCATGGTTTCTAATCACTGTCTTCACTCATTTCTCTGTAGTTTAGTAGATGACAGTTATAGTTTTTAAAAGCTGTATAGTAGCTAATAGTGGAAGTAGTTGTGTAAGTAAGGGGGTAGCCTACCTTTATTATCCCATTAGATAGTAAACATTATCCATAGGGATACTGGCTACTGCTGCAAGAAATATTAGAAATATGCTACTAAGTTATACTTCCACTGTAATCATAACTTATGCTACTTTGAAATTTTTATACCATATAATCTTGTACTTGAGTACATATACAAGGTACTACCTTATGAAAGAAGTCACCCCCAAAGGTTGGTTACCAATACCCTCAAAGCATTGCCATTATAGATTATGTGTTAGTCTAGCCCTAACTCACCTAAAACTATTTGAGGAAAAAGTGAGAGTATGTTAGATAATCCAGTATTTGTGTAGTGTTGAAGGCACGTCTTTAGTCGAAACTTTGTATTGTACTTGTGCGGCTGAAAAGTTATCGAATCACGTGAGTGGTGCACTAGCCGGTAGCGTAATAATTGGTGGCGGAATAACCGGTGGCGAAATAACCGGTGGCGCAGAGTCCGGTACGATGTATTGAAGTGGAGTACGATGCAGTCTTGTCCTCGCTTTCCAGTTATTGCGCCACCGGTTATTGCGCCACTCACGTGATTCAATAAGTTTTCAGCCGCGCGAGTAACACTAAACTCCTCGCGTTGTTTTCATCCGCCCCCCCACAGGCCTCATTTCTTGCCGGCAATTTTTGGAGCCTCGCGGGATTCCCAACTTACACAATATGAATCATTGACTGTATCCCAACTAGTGCCTGGACTCTTCACACGGGTTACCGGGGTTTGTTGCAGAGCAAGATTTGAGATGTGTGTGTGTAAGTGCGGGCGCCGCAGATGCAGAGATGGCCGCTGTGCCTACGGCGATGAGAGAGAGAGACAGCGCTGCTAGGATGATGGCAAAGGAACGCATAATTGGGGAATTAAATGGAAATTATTCGGAAGTGAGATATGTAGTACATGTACAAATGAGTGGACTTAAATGTCACCGTAGCTGGGTAAAGCTGGAGTCACGTGCTATGTGGTAAACGCCAACTAAGCGGCTAACTGAGCTTCGGAAGAGTAATCGCATGTGACAACCCCGGCTTTCGTCGGTCTTTCCAGCCAACCGACTTCGGGGAACGCTGTGGGGTGCGTCTGTACTTCACCACCACCACGCCCTCCCTTCGTCGCCATTTTCCTACACGTCCTCCACCACATCAACCCCTTACGCAGAAACGCGGACAAACAGCGCAATGTCGCTCCTACGCACGACCACCCGGCTCCTCCGTTCCACCCTGCTCCGACCTTGCATTCCGTACAAACGCCATTTTTCGGAGCTTCCTCTCGCGCCCATCTTCCACCTCTCCGAGACCGAGCAACTCTTGAAAGAATCTGTTTCCCGTTTCTCGCAAGATGTAATTCTCCCCAAGGTGCGGGATATGGACGAAGCTGAGAAGATGGATCCGGCGATAGTCGAGCGGCTGTTCGAGCAGGGTCTCATGGGCGTCGAGGTCGAGGAGGAATATGGCGGCTCGGAAATGAGCTTCGGAGCGTGTATCGTTGCCATTGAAGAGCTTGCGCGTGTGGATCCCTCGGTTTGTTTCCGATTCTCGGTGTTTTCATAGGTGGGGCTAATTTGGGAAGGTTTCGGTGCTGGTGGATGTTCATAACACGCTCGTTGCCACAGCTCTGAGAACTTATGCTTCGCACGACATCAAGAAGCGGTATCTCCCGCGCCTTGCCTCCAGCCAGATCGGTTCATTCTGCCTTTCGGAGCCTGTGTCGGGTTCAGATGCCTTCGCCTTGCAGACAAAAGCCGTGAAGTCGCCGTCCGGAAATTCGTACACCATCACCGGTCAAAAAATGTGGATTACGAACGCGGCAGAAGCTGAGATCTTCATAGTCTTTGCGAACGTTGCGCCAGAGAGGGGCTACAAGGGTATCACAGCTTTCGTCGTAGAAAAGGGCATGCCGGGCTTTTCCATCGCCAAGAAAGAAAAGAAGCTTGGCATCAGAGCGAGTAGCACCTGCGTGCTAAACTTCGACGGCGTTGAGGTGCCGAAAGAGAACATAATCGGGAACGAAGGGGAGGGCTACAAGTAACTATCCCACCCCCAGCCTTTGAGCGTTCAAGAATGCTAACGAACAAGATACGCCATCTCTCTTCTCAACGAAGGCCGCATCGGCATCGCCGCGCAAATGACCGGTCTTGCCCTTGGCGCTTGGGAGAATGCCGTGAAATATGTCTGGAACGACCGCAAACAGTTCGGGTCATATGTGGGTGACTTCCAGGGTATGCAGTTCCAGATAGCGCAAGCGCGGACCGAAATCGAAGCCGCCCGAGCCCTGGTCTACAATGCCGCGCGAGCCAAAGAAGCCGGCGGGGTCAAACAGGGCGAAGGCTTCGTTAGGGAAGCTGCGATGGCAAAATTGTATGCGTCGCAAGTTGCTGGGAGGGTTTCCGGGCTAGCCGTCGAGTGGATGGGTGGGATGGGGTTTGTTAGGGAGGGGCTGGCCGAGAAGTTCTGGAGAGACTCGAAGATCGGTGCTATTTATGAGGGGGTAAGTTTCTTTTGGACCCATCTTTGTCCTAGTGCTGGCGCGCTGACCGGTCGTAGACGAGCAACATTCAACTGCAAACAATCGCCAAATTGCTGCAGAAGGAATATAAACAGTAGCTATTCTCTTTTTTTATTTGGTCCTTTTCGGCGTTACTGTTTCGGTTCGGGCTATACCACTTGCCATGGGCTCGTGAGTGGTAATCGGGGGTTATTTCAATTCAATAAAATTTAACTTTCGTGTGAATATTTTTCGCACGTACAAAAAAAAAAAAAAAAAAAAGGTTACTCTCGCATAACCGAAAAGGCAGTCTCGCAACCATAATATAAAGCCTCGCTACTCGACTGTATAACCTCGCACAACTTCTTTTTAGCGACTTTGTAGCGAGTTATATCAACTTGCAGGAAAGTTTCAGACCCTAAATAATGTCGCAGGGCCCTAGTAGATCCTCGCAGCAACTTCTATAAACTTGCAAGCGGTTATTCCATGTGACAAATACTCTCGCGAAAATATCTTACGTCATCCCCACCCTCTGACCCGAGATCTCTTGTCACTGTATCTCGAAAATCTATCGTAGGTGAAATGAGCTCCAAATAATAATGTCTTGGAGGTCATTCTTGCATCCGCTCCCACCCCCAGACCGTTCTGAAACTACATTAGCAAGTGCCGAGTCCACAAGATTTTTGCCCCAGCGATATCACCTGCTGTAAATTATAGTGGAAGTTAAAATTAGAGTTTCTGCCGTATCTAATCTTAAGAAACGCAACTGATTCCTGGATTATAAATGTGAACCTGCTTAGACTTTGGTTCTGGTTCGAAACACAAGTTTCTTTGTCAGTTTTCAGCCACCCGTTAGCGTGCATCATGGCATTTAGAATTCCTTACCGCCACCGTCCTCACCCCATACAAACCTTTCCCCCCTTCCGCCGTACTCATAGCAACATAGATCTTACCCGAACATATATTCTACCGCAATATATATCACTTTTATCTACTTGAGAAAAGTCTCGAATCCGAAACACTGCCAAAATACCTTCATCTCCATGCGCCTTGAGAACGTTTTTGAGAGATTTTTTATAACAGCTTGGGTTGACAGTGAAGCATACTCCGCGAACTAGATTAATTCATCCACATATCGAGGCTTCTAAGACGAATATTTCAGAAAGCACGAGGTAGTACGCGGATTATTAAGATTCACTTATGCACGACGTTGACGCTAGGTTCCTGTTTTGGGACCTAGAGGCGCAAGCACTTCGTCTGCTATGCAAGCCACGACTCAAGAAACGAGAGAGTAATCGCAAAAAGATAAACCCTACCTGGAAACCAGGGTGTTCAAAATTTAAGGCAGTTTCTTTGAAGAAACCATGAGGCATAATCGGTTCTTTTTTTGAATTTTGACCTCCATTTATACAAACCGCGAAAGAAAAAAACGCACAAGAACGAATCAACTTTGAACACCACAAAAACATGAAATTGTTATACGAACATGGATTACCAATTATTCCCCGTCAGCGTGGACTTAATAGGAGTTTGCATCACAAATTCCAAGTTCTGCTTCTACCTGCGAGACTCACCATGCGGCTGCGAGGTTCTACAAGGTCATGCTAGCGTATTAACGACATGCGATAATATATCTTAAACTTGCGAAATGTTTTTTTTTTTTTTTTTCTTTGCTCTTGCGTGTTTATTTTGTTTCATGTGAACCTATGTGGATTCTTTGCAAGTTATCAGATCGAGGTGCGATAATTGACTGCGGATATACGTTTGTGCGTGGTTCTACGCTTCATTGTGAGTAAACTTTTCAAAACCATGGCGCTGTCTGGTTTCCTTGGGCGTGGTCAGGTGCCGTACTTCACCACTTTTGATGTGCATTTTACTTGTGTCGCCTTACCCACAATCTCCTCCGCATCTGCGTAGTCCTGCGGGTTTCGGTCGTCGTCGTCATCATCATCATCATCATCATCATCCTCCTCCTCCCCTACTCAAAGCACTCGTTTCCCTCCACCTCATCTTTCTCTTCGTCTATAGCTACACTCTACATCTCCTCCTCCTTATTACAATCATTCTTCCATCTTAAACCCTCCATCTCCTCCCCAAGCAAATAAGCATACTTCCTCGCACACACATTCCCCCTCCACTGCGCCCACACGTCATTGGTCCACGCCTTCACCGCCCCCGGCACATCTTCATTTCCTTCTTCCCCGTCGTCATAATCGATTCTGTCGCGCTGAGCCACAAAATTTTCCAGCAGCGAGAGGAGGACGTTAGCGGAGACAGAAGGCTGGGGTCGGAGGATAACGTACGACAGGGCCACGAGGAGGGAAAGGAGAAGGAGGGCGAGGAAAGGATATGTGAATTTGGTGGCTTGGGGCGGGGTCTGGAGCGTGTTTACGAGGAAGGAAGGTGTGGAGTAGGGGGTTGGGGGCAGGGTGCGGAGCGTGTTCATGGTGTTTGGAGATGTTAGTAGGGTATTTGGACGATCTTTGGAAGGTGTAACGGATTAGGTGTGGTGCTGCGGGAATATCGGGAAGGTTGATGAAGCTTCTGTGGATGTGATTGGAATTTGAGGTGTTTTGTCGTTTTCTGTGGTATGGAAGGTCTAGCGCAGCAGATACCTATGGTCCGAGCAGCGTGGGGTGGGTTCAGTATTAAACTGGAAAGCGAGCTTTCCAGTATGCATTGATATCCGCTATCAATACGACCTCCGACGGGAGCCGGCGTACCGAATATATACTGAACTGAGCTTGTCGATCCCCGGCGTGTACATGTACGCTGATTGCCAGGTTTGCCGGATTCAGTTCTGGTGTTGCTTCTGTAGTTGTGCATTTGGTGGCTCGTTTGGTTTGCGCGCCGGAGATATGGCATCGTGGATAATACTTTAATTTTTCTATCTATTTAATTGTTATGGTTATTACACACAGATGTTCTGGAGCGGTATTTCTGGCATCACTGTTCATCACTCGTTCATCAGTACACAAATCCAGCATCATATATACATTCATCGTTACCTTTACCAACAGGACAGTCAAGCCTCTCTACTTAAATGCGTTCGGGCGGGAAAGAGTTTTGTTTAACTGAAAGTTATTCAAGTAGAAGGGTCTTCAGTATCCAGCGCCGCCAATATGCCGATCACTGCCACGGAATATTCTATGTCAGAGCGGAAGCAGACCTCCCGTAAGTAACCCTGTGTCCATGCCCACCAATCACAAGTTCGGAGTTTCTGGAGTCATTGCGGCGCGGCACTTGGAGCACGATAATTTTAACAAATGGAGACCACGCTTGGAAGTTTTCGGGAGTATTGCGCAAGTGCTACAATTAAATCCAGTCTATCGATTAACACCACCTCACCGCTCCCTCGCCCTTCTATTCGGATCCATCCTGCTACACTTCCTTTTTTCGACGTCTCCGACAACAATCGCCGCTAAGCATGGAAGAGTTTGACATCCGCCGAAATCGCGGAGGTGGTGGCGGAGGATTCGCGTGTTTGATTTGGATATAGGTTCGGTGGAGTGCCCTTGCGTTTGCCAGGAAAAAGAAAAAAAAAAATGGTAGAAATACACCTGGGATACTTCATATCTACCTTTTTGCGACAAAGGCAGGACTTTTTCTTTGAGGTTAGGCATGTATTTCTTTTGGTTTTCTTTCGCCTTGTTTTGTCTGCGAGTTTTCAATTTCGTTTTAGCGGAATAGTGGTATAGAACCACTCGTTGTGTACATAAAGCACTTAAAAGTCACCATCACCATCGTATCGTATGCGCCGCACGGTAGAAGTTGTCGCAACGTTTCCGCAACCTGTATTGGAAAGGGATGCACTACTTAAATTATGGAGAGAGGTTGTGAGGCGGGGGAGGGGGGTGGCGGAGAAATTGTTCCGCCGAAAGAAGAGGGAAGGGAGGATTGGGAGTTTTGTTGGGGTGATGTTAAGAGAAATTAGAGTGTATCTTTCGCTTCTCGCATTGTTTCGTTGGCTTTGCCTTAGTTTTGGTTTTGATTGCTCTTTTCATGTTTCTTTGGCTTATGGTCTTGCGCTGGTGATGATTGCGCTAGATTGGTTTGTTTCGTTCTAGTTTGTCGTTTTCGGATTTTTGCTTCAGTTTTGATGAAGTCATAAACCACTAGGGGCATATAATTTTGTATGTAAATTTGAATGACCCACCGCCACCACCATCACCCGGGCCCCGCATATCACCTCATGAGATATCACTCATTCTCCATTTCGGAATATTTTTTCCTTTTCTTTTTTTTTTTTCTTGGTATGTATTCACGACAACCTTGAAGGAGAAGATCTCTGACGAACACATTTTAACGGCATATGAGCCCGGCACAAGTATGATAACCCGTTATGTGAAACGGCCAACCTTTCATCCATATTTGTTCGGACCCGCAGGGAGTTGTCTTCCTTGCAATTGGGCTGAGTAGATATCTTATGTAGCGTGAAGATCTTTTTCGTTTTTCCAGCAACACTGTGCATGCGCGGCTGAGTCGGTTAAGTTCGCTAGGTACGGCGAATATTTTTATTCCCATATTACATTTATTTTACATCCCAGAATCCTCCAGCGAGGCGTATACACTTTATGAAAAGCAAGTAAATAACCGGTGGGAACAGGATGGAGGTCGCTACGTAAGGCTTGGAGCAATCCGTTATATGTCATTGCCGCTGTCGGGCGTCCGCATGGAAGTCGATCCACAGCTCTAAATTCGAGCATTTCCGCCGGCAATTCTTCCGAAACCCTTTCCCTTGCAGCCAAGTGGCTCCTGCGGTGGCCTCGGTTGCACAAAATCAGAGATTGTTAGCGGGCGGCCGAACGGGGCTATGCTCTGTGCATGAGTGCACACGTCGGCATTCCTTGGCTGCGAACCCCTTCAAATGTTGGCTTGTCCCCGCTAATCGTAAACCCTAGTGTTAGATGTGGGGCTAAGTGAAAATTTTGAATTGCCAAAATTATACCATCCTCCTAAGCGCTAGCAGATTTGCGAGTTGGAATCCTTGTTTGTAGCGAGTGATAGTTTATGATCACAAATATCCGGTGGGGCCAATCGGATCCTGGGAAGGCGGAAGTTTCTGCAAAGATTTGACCTGTGTGTTATCGCCCGTATCTCGATCGCTTTATGTGTTATTCCTGGCTCAACGGCATTATTCAGTTTTCCCAGCTCCCTCCTCCAGCAACACAGTACAATTAGTACATCAGCATGTTCTCCTGAACTCTTTCCCGATCGATCAAAGTCGGAGCACACGCAAAGCATGGGATTGCGATTCATAAGGTTGCTTAACATTATATCAAACATTTGGCTTTTTCCCGTACGTACAATAAAATTTAGTGTACGTATGATATTTCGGATTCCCCAAGTCCTTTACAACCTCACGCAGAAATTCATCAACATTTTTCTTCTCCCATCCCAAAACCCGTGTAAACATAGCCATACTTACACCCTCCGCCGCATCAAACATTTGCTGCCGCCAATAAACCCCAAGCTCCTTATCACTCTTCGACTTAGGCCAGGTGCCGACAGGTAGCTTAATCAAATATTCATGCACGTCCACGCAGCCCAAATCCTTCAAAGCTTTCTCAAAATTTGGAGGAACTGATTGCCACTCTTTCCCAGACATAGAAGCTGCCTTCTCCCAATTCGTCATCCACGCGCATAACGCGCTCGTTGCAGGTAGCGTACCGTCATCGCAAGCAAAGGTTTCACCGAAATCTTGGAGTTCAATCCAACCCCCAGGTTTGAGCGCTTTGTACGCTTGCTGGTATAATTTTGGCCAGTCGTAAACAAAGCCAGCCATGTACCGGATGTGAATGAAGTCGAAGGAGTTGTCTCGGTACTGCCATGTTTCTTCTATATCGTCCACTTCGAATTTGACGTTTGGTGGCACCCAATGTGGTTGGATGGGACTAAGATCGACACCGATTACTTCTGCGCTGGGATACTGACTGCTATTATTTCAGTATAATGGTAGATTTTGCCC
>JABYPW010001672.1:0-14247 GCA_016880775.1 Phymatotrichopsis omnivora
CTCGTTACTCCTTCACATAGGCGTCCATAACCCCTTTCTCTATCTTTGCATTCTTCTGCGCATCTTTTATGTGCGCCTGGGCTTCCTCTGTTCGCTCTAATGCTTTCCCACCCGCTTGTAATACCAGCACGGAAGCTTTGATGCCAGCCACGATTACGGCTTCTGCAACGTCTCCAAGACATTTTCTAGCTTCTGCGCCCGCACCAGAGGGTGTCTCTAGCGATGCCAGTATTGTAATCAATTCTTGTCGAATATGCGGTCGATGAAAACGATGTCCGCGCCCGACTATGACCATGTCACCGGCATTTCTCGGGCTTTGTCCAACCTCTTCGCGAGCCCTGATGATGGCGTAATGAAGGGGCTTGCTAGTCTCCGCCGTTTCGAACACAATCCTTTCCCTCAATTCTCGCGGTAGTGAATCCGCCATTGATTGGAAGAATGTAGTATTCATATCCAAAGCAACGTCACTATTTATGCCAGTGTTTTGAGAGACCAATAAAAGTTCATCTCGAGAGATAACTGGAACATTTGATGTCGATAAACTTCTCGGGATATCCCGTCTGGAGCTGGAAGTAATTTGCGCAGGCGCAGGTAGCTCTACCTTTGGCTCCTCGCGGCCACTCTCTTTGTACACAATGTGAATGATCGTCGCAGTAATATTGACATTGGCAGCAAGCTGAAGGACAAATCGCAAAGCCAAAATATCGTCGGACCCTCCAAAGAATGGAAAGAAGATGTGATGCGACGGGTCGGAGATTGGACTCATTGTTGCTAGTATATCCGCGCCTTTGCGGGAGCGGATGCTATGATAGCTAACAGCGCGGCTGAGACTCTTTTCTGAAGTGGATCCACCGAACCCCCTATTCACCATTATTGCCGTGCTACAAGTTGTCGACGCGAGGGCGCTAGAAATGAACTGATTGTGTTGATGAGAAGTAAATCGATTTTCAAAATTTGCATTTTGCGGGTCTTGTGGGTCGGAGACGGCGCCTGTTTCAGTCCACGGTATGAGGAGAAGGTCCGAAGCTTTGTCCAATGCCTTATTTGTGAGAACTTCTGCAAAAGAGTCTTCTGGCGCAACTGAAATTCCAGCGGAAACAGCGAGGTTCAAAAAACGTCCAAACGTTTTGAACGTGTTCAGAACAGGGTCCCTTTCTTGCAACTCGTCGACTTCAGATACTTGCATAACCATCGAAGTACGTTCAGTAAGTCCTAAGATTCTAACTCCATGGACTTCAAGTGGACGTTGTTTAATCGTTGTTCGGTCGGACGTTCCCGCTTCTTCCTTAATAGCCGCGGACGCTATCTTCGCTTTGTGAATCTTCGGAACAGGCGCTGGTCTTTCCCCACTCAGTAAATCGACGAAAGCAAATATGCTAGCCAGATTTTCGAGACGTAGAAGAACGGTAACTCGTGAAATTCGTGGTGCTTCATCCTTTACTTCCGTTTCCGAATCCGCAGATTTTTCCGCGTCATCAGGTAATAACTGGTTATCGTCCCAATCAATCACCCCTCTCCTCCATGCCTCCAATTTCTTTTGATACCACAACGGATATAACAAGGATGTCAATGGTGTTGTTGCGAAAGTAGTGACCAAAGCCATCACCACGAAAATAGTGAAAACTCGCGTGCTAATTATGCCTGCCTGGAGACCAATGTTCTATTTTCACAAAGCATTCAGCTCCGGTCCAAATATATCAAAATCACAATAATCGGGAATGATTTACCAATACGATGAGCTCAACCAATCCCTTACAGCTCATTAAAACGCCAATCGTGAAGCTCTCTCTCCATAACAACCCGTTAAACCTAGCGGCTAGTGTACCACCGGCAATCTTCCCAAAGAACGCCACTGCAATGACCCCAATGACGTATCCCCAGACAATACCATCGTTGAGCAAGCCAATATCCGTCCTTAAGCCGGAAAGTGCAAAGTAAAGTGGCAGGAACAGGACTGAAACCAGGTCTTCAATCATTTCTGTCAAGCGGACCGCGAAACCGCCTTCGTGGGGACATATGAGTCCAATAAGAAACCCACCGAAAATTGCATGAACACCAATGATGTCTGTGAAAAAGGCTGATGCAAGAACCATAAGCAAAGTGAGTGCTACCATGGACTGAGTAGGTCCATTCTCTAATGATCCGCTGCGGCGAAGAATCCAAAGGAAAACCGGTCTCACAGCATATACCAAAAAAAACACCCAGGCAATTGCTACGATCAGAATGTAGAGGGCAGTGAGACCAGAGCCTGCATTTACCAATGCAACGGTTAATGCTAAAAGAATCCAACCAACCACATCGTTCCCTACACCAGCAGACAAAACGATCGTTCCTACGTTTGTCTGGAGGAGCTTAAGTTCGGTCAAGATGCGTGCAAGAACTGGGAACGCCTGCCACCCAACCAGAGATATTAGCAATTGACGGACATCGGGTTACAAAAAAAGGGAGGGAACTGGGTCCATACAGTAATAGCCATGGCTACACCAATGAAAAGCAGATAAATGCCAAATGAAATATGAGATGTTCCCTCATCGGTTCGGAACTGATGGTAAAGACCATACGCAATAGCACTGCCTGCAGGGTGGAACATGCAACATGCCGTCAGATTTCGAGTCTTCACCCAAATCTCGCTGTGGGAAAGCAAACATTGGCCCTTGCTGAAAGGAAGAATATGTCTTACCCAAACCAAATGGAAGAAGCATTCCTGCGGCACCAACAGTGAGGGCAATCTTGACATTCGCTCTCAACAGACGCATATCCACTTCAAGGCCAATAAGAAACAAGAAAAGTACAAGGCCTAAATTGGCAACCAGGGACAAGTGCGGCATCGACGCAGTGGGAAAAATAGCATCCCTGAAGCCCGGTATTCTACCCATTACAGTTGGTCCTATGATTTACCAATGTAAGTAGTAGGAATACAAAGGGATGCTTTAAACATGGCATACCTAGGACAATTCCACCAATAACTTCAGCAATGACCCGAGGCTGCCGCAGCTTTGACAGAGGCCAGTGAAGGAGGCGACATGCTACGATTATGATGGTGACCTATCCGGTAAGATAATCAGTATGGCTGCGGAAGCGACATCGAGCAGCTCTTCTAACGAGTGGCCTTGCGCACCTGAATTATAAAAAGCGTCAGTGGATTGCTGGAGTGATATTCTGACGGGTTCAGGCCCTCCAAGACTCCACCCTGGTTTGGAGCTCCCGTGGCAGTGGAAGCAGCCGAAGTTGACGTCGCCATTAAATTTAATGTCCGATCGAATTAAGTCGTGTAAGAAGCAAGAGCAGTAACGATAGTAACGAGTACAAAACAAAAAGTAAAATTGTAAATAGCGCGTCAAAGAGCAATGGAAAAATGTTTCTCCGAGGGGATTCGGATTTCTTCCCTCAAGATTGCCAGTTGAAGCAAAAGCAAAAAATTACTCGGGAAATGTCGATAAGGAAAATATATCGATGGTAATATGCCGCCACCAGCAGCGTTTCAAACGTGAAGAGCTGCGGCCATGTAGGCGTAGGAGAATGACTGCGTGGGGTTTCTTTGAACGAGGAGGCTTTTGAAAGAGCTCGGCCGGGGAGTGTGGGGCTTGCGGGGGCTTCTGATAGACTTTATATGGGCAGACACCGAGACAAACAGCTCGACAGAAGGCCCACACAGGACTCTGGCAGGCCAAGGTCGCGGGGCCCAAGACACGGCCGCAGAAGAAGGCGTGCACGAGATGGAGTTGTGTGTTAGTATGTGCGTGTACAAGTATATGTTAACACCTATAGCGAGCATGTACTAGTACATGTACTTACCGCTAAGCCTGGCAGAGTAAGTGCCTACTCTACAGCTTGCTCTACATACATTGTAGTTATCGCGTGCGTCCAGCAAAACCCAGGTTGAGTCGCACAGGGAGCCCCCTTGCACCCACGGGCCTGCAAGATGGTGGCATCGCAGTACCCGGCAACTGCGCTAACCCTGCTCCAATAGATAACAGCTATACGTAAAGATCAGCACCACGAGGACTTTGGTTGCTATCGAGCACCACTACAGTATGGGCAACTTCTTTTCTCCTCAGCGCACGTTGCAGGAATGGAGAAAGAGATGGCGGGGAATGCGTAATGTACCGTTACGTACATCCAGCTGCAAAGGAGCAAAAGGGAGTATTACTTGTAACTACATATACATGTGCACGCAAGCGGCAACACACACTGGAATACGGGTTGCTCCCAAAGATTCGCTTCACGTTTCACAAAAGGGGAGCGTTCGCGACGAACCGCAGTTTTGTAGAGTATGGCCTGAGTCTCTCTCCCTCTCTCCCCCTCCCTCCCCCTCCCTCATTTCTCGAGCTCTAGGCTCTGTAGAGCATGTTACACTATTCGACTAGCACATAATAGCTGAAGCGATAGGATACAAACGGCTGTCCCCGCAGAAGCACATGCATTTCTATACCAAGAACTCTTCAATCTTCACGTGGTTCGTCTGCTATTCTTGAAGGGATCGCTGGCGCCATGTTTCACACCCACAATGACCTTTCTGCAGTGCGTTTCGGATGGCCCTCTCTGTTCATTGCTGCAACGAGCTGCGGGGAAATCCAGGCTCCAGCGGCACATGTTCAATCTCCCATGATCAGCAACCCAAATCCACCGCCTCCTGCTGGAAAAGAAATAATCAAGTCGAACACTATATTCACCTAAACCACTGTTTCAAAGTAGGAACGTTCCAAAAACTTGTCGTAGGCCGGTGTCCGTAGACAAAGGTGGGTTTGGAACGTGCATATTCCGCGTGGGTGACGTATATATGCATTGTGCTGTCGACATGAAGGCGTGTATGCACACAGGAACTCTTTTGGAAAATTTAAGCAGCATTGCAGCAACGCACGAGGTTGTGGAACATCAAATAAGCGTGCAGAATGTGTCAGGCAAGAAATTAACGGGACACGGGCATTCAATCTCGCGTGTTTTGCGACAGGCTGTGCTGCGTACTTGGGTGTGAGGGTAAATGATCGCAACTCTTTCTGAGCCAATCGTTCTATGTGGGCGCAAGATCAGCCCAATAGGATAGGGTTGCGATCACTTTTTTCCCCACAATAACGAGCGGGAAAAGGGCTAATAGGAGCAGAGCAGCCCTGCATCAATGGGCGCTCTACCATCTTTTTTTATCAGATTGCGATTACTTATGTGCACACCCGAGTACATGTAGAGTAGAGTATGTACTAGGGTACGGAAAAAAAGTGATCGCAATGCATGAGTGGCAAAGTCACTGCGCCTGAGTGGATGAGTGACTTTGCCACTACCAAGACGGGATCATTTATTGTTGTAACCAAGTACTCTGCCATATAGTACAAAGAATCTGTGTCGCTTAGACTTTCTACATGTATGCGAAATTACTTATCAACCCAAATTTGTTCAATCAAACAGTCATTCCCGGTTTGGCCCCAGCTTTCAACTTTCTCGGCGATGCAACTTGCACTTATCGACTATTCCTGTCGGCAATTGTATCTGATGCACCCAACCGCGCAACATCCATGGAAAGTTGGCTTTGAGATTAGAGAGCAGCTGGCCCGATTCCGCCAGCAATTCGATGGTTGATTTTTTTATGTGATTTGAATGCATGTATGTGCTGCCGTGCCTAAGCGCTAGGAGCGCATGAAGAAAGTCAGAGCACAGCCTTGTACAGAAACCAAGAGAGATCTTCCGAATGCATGGTACCTTCCGTTGATTACAGTAGTTTCCCTGCGCTAACCGTTGGCCCACAGTGAAAAATAACCTACATGTAATCTCCCAGACGTATCAATCACCAAGACCTAGTAGGGGTATTCAAACTGAATGTGAACCTGCCAATTGGAGAAATGAAAAAACCCGAAAATTCAACAGAGAAGTAATCGTGAGTTCAACTAGCAAAAGATACTAAATCCAGGTAAGTTTAGATTGTAATTTAAGATTCGCAACAACATAAAATTTTTGCGCATAATCCTCCACAATTACCAGAGACAAAAAAAAAACTGTCCCAAGACCTGATTGACTAGCAACTCCTGGGATATTCGTCCCGAGGCCACCTTCCTCCCAGTATTGCACAACCCGTTTGTGTTTCTATAAAGCACTTGATCGTGTTGTCTGGGCCAAAAAATTGCTCCAATTTTTCCTCTACCTCCATGTAGGCATCTAACGATCGCGACTCCTTCAGCTTCTTTTTCGATGATTTTTACGACATCTTGCACTGACGAGTTGAAGATACGAATAGAGAGGGGAAAGGGAGAGGGGAAAAAAAAAAAAAAAAATTGAGTACACACGAACAACGCCACTTAATCAGTATGCATTATCTTTGTTAGTTGAATTCGAATCTTTCCGGACTGAAATTCGAGTCCTGAAAGTCCTCAACACCCCTGTAAGGGCTGCAACCAATCAGCTTGCTCTTTTTCAATTAAAATGAATTGAATTTTCGGTTTGAGTACCTCTAGTACTACTAGTACTCTACATGTACTTGTACTTGGTACATATATCAATCTTGAGCACTGCTAAAAGTTGATTTCATGACAACATCGATATGTAGAGGAAAACACCATTTATGCTGCTAGAGTTGCGAATGCCTCCTAGGAAATGCACGTAGCTCCTGGGGAATGCAAATTACTCATTGCGAAACCATCGGATCATTGCGGTTCGAGCTGATTTCAGAAATGGAAAAGTCCCGTTAGTACTCTCAAGATAGAAGCTCATCTATTCTGCTTGTTGCCTTCTGTATACTTACATCTTATCCTGTATTAGTTATTTGCAAAATGTCACTCCGCTTTCAAACTCGCACGGCCCCCAAGTCACTTTGCATACAATCCGAGTGGCGTTCAGCCTCAGCTCTGCTAGTGTTTGGAGAAAGAAAGGTGAAACTCTTCTTATCGTGACCCTCGCTCGCCTACACATATCTCCCTGTCCCTCAACACCATCGTCCCGCTTTCACAATCTCGCCTGCGTTTCACTTCGCTACTAACCGAGATTCGACTCCACAGCAACAACGCATAACCTGTCTCTACCCGCCCCACACATCGTCATGTCTGCTAGAGCCAAGGAATCCATGGAGGCTACAGTCGACGTCCAACAACCCAGCCTCGAGAACGCCGTCGCCTCGACCGACTCCACCATTCCCCAACGTCGTTCCAAGAAGCCGCGAATGGAATTGTCCCATCCGCCCAATGACCGTAAGCATCCCCGATGTCCACATCGCATTCAATAGCCCAAACTAACACCTCCAGTCTTGTCCCGTTTGAATACTCTGCTGCCGCAAATGAAGGCAGCCCATGAAGAATTAGAGCGCGAGAAGGCGAACGGAACCATCGGCGAGCGCAGCATCGAGAATGTCGGCGATGATGAGGCAGGTTATATCGAAATGGTGAGTTTCAATACAATCCAATTCACAAACAGTGCACCATTTTCAATTCTATCTTCCATTCCCGAGCACACCACCAACGCGGCTCCAATTCTTTCATCATCAAAATGCAGTAACCATACGATCACCGCTTTTGCCTCGCACTCCCGAATTGTGCATTCGACCCAATTCTCTCTCGCACTAATCACTAACACTCCCTACAGAATCTTGGGCTCGGGGTCCTGGAACATGTTGATCCTAATGACGACTGGTCCTCCTCTTCCTCCTCATCCTCCTCCGACTCCGAAGGCGAGCCGGGCATGCTAGCTAAGCTTTTGGAGTCTGCTAAACGCCATGGAAAAGGTCCCCGTGGCAAGCCGTCCCTCGAGGAGGTTACGGACGCCGCCAGCACTCCCACCCCGGGAACTCCTATCAAGCTGCGCAAGAAGGCCCTCATCGAAGAGATTATCGATGGACCTACAAATGGATCCAGAATTACCAACGGGAAGGACGCAAAAGGAGATGTTAAGTTTCACGATGCCGACTTGCCTGCGTAAGGACTTGGGTGGTAAAAAATGGGAAGGTCTAAGGGCCAGGTAAATGGGTTTCTGTGGAGGATGAGCGGATTTACTTTGGTTCTTTTTTTCCCTTTTATCTTTTTGCTTGCTAGTGCTTGGCTAGTATGGGGTTCGCAGTACGCTTACTTGATGATATTGTCGTCGAGTTCGAGTATTTCGGTCTTGTGGGAAAACATTAACTAATTCTCTTGTCCCTTTTTTTTTTTTTTTTTTTTTTCTCTCCTCTCTTGTGGGGTTCATCATCTCGGTCTTCATTTTTTATGCATCACGGTTCTATGGGTCTTCTTTTCTTGTAGACTTCTTTTTCTTTTGTGTATCTTACGTCTTTTTCCTTCCTTCCTTCCTTCATATATATTAATGAGGATGATTTACGGCATTCACGTGCAAAAATTGTATTATAAATTCTCCATTCCATGTTTTCCATTAATTAATGTTTAATCCGCTATCATAACTCATACCGTTTTTAGCATTATCTACAACCCCTCCCCAAGACCAACCCAACCCAATCTTTTTGGTATCATCCCCTCCCAATTCATCAAACGCATTAAACCCCGCAATACTCTATGACCAACTAACAAAGCGAACAACCCAGGATGATAAAAATATAAATAAAAAATAAAATAAAAAGAAGCATTCTAAACCACCTCCTGCACTCTGCACTTCCACCCACTTCCCGCCTCCAACAACGGCAAGCTGGCACCCAAACACCACCCCAACTCATTCCCCTTAATTTTCTTCGCGATCCTGACCTCTCTATCCAGCGGCAACTCATAACCCGTATGCAGCAGCGCCAACATGAAGTTCAAATCGAGACAATATTCGGGTCTATCTCTGAGTTCCTCCAGAGCACCCTCGATACTTTTAAACACGTCCCAGGCTGATTCCCCGGAACATACTTTTTCCGTGGTGTCGCGCATTTCCTTCAGCGTGAAAGACTCCGGAAGTCCAAGCGGGTGAGTTCGATCGTAGAAATACGAGAAGATGTAGACGTCCTCCGTGGCGAACGTGCGCTGGAGAGAGGGTTGGTGGATGCCATTGAACGAGCACGGGGCAAGCGGACACTCCGTATCCTTTTTAAGGATTGTTTCCGCAATGTAGCGGCATTGCGCAGGTGCCGGTGAGGAGGGGCCCGTCATATTCAGTTTTATTTTTTGTCCGGAGGCGTCGACTTCTACTTCTCTAAACATGCCGGGGATGATGCAGGGGTTGATGATGGGCCTGCTGGTGATTTCGGCGGAGTCTTTGAAGTTTGCGAGGTGCGCCGTGACAACGGCTTTGTGAATGCTTTTGCGGGCTTCCATTAAGCCGTAGCCGAGGTGGGAATGTTGGTAGAGAGAGAAGGAACGACCGCCGAAGGTCAAGTCGTACTTGTGGTCGCCCGGCGCAAGCGTCGCTGGCATGCCGCCGTCTGGGAGCGTCGGGAAAGTTGGTTGGAAGACGATTTGGGTGCTGCCACCACCGAGGTCAAAGATTGCTGCGGTAGGAGTAGTGTCGCGAGTACCAATTTTGGAGAGGAGGTAGTTGGTGGTGATCCAGGCGTAGACACCTATCCATCCCACCATCAATAATGTATACAATTCCGAGGGAGATAATACAAACCCTCGTCTTTCCCATCCATAATGGAAACTCCATCCCCGTCGACAACAGGGAATGGATACACGGTTTCCAACCTCCTTCTAACAGCCTCCAAAATTCTCTGGCTCTTTTCCTCGCCCAAAAGTCGCAATCCGGCTGTAGCTTTAACCGCAACAGGCGTGCAGGATTTCAGCTTCTCGGGGACAGTCTTAACGGCTTCGTCCATAAGCGCATCCAGACTCTTAGCGGCGGCCTCGGCATCATCGTTGTAGGAGGAGAGGCCGGGCTGGATCATCTTGAAGACTTCGTCTTCGAGTTCCGGGGTTGCGCCACAGTTGTTGAAGCGGTATACGTGGATACGGGAGCCGGTGGAACCGGCATCGACCATGAGGGCATATTGGATCAGCGGTTTTGATTTGGAGAAGGAGGACGTGCATTTCGTTGTTGTAATCGAGGGGTCTATGGCTGTTTGGCCCGAGTTCTGGGCTGAACCTGAAGGCGAGGCGTGGGATTTATAGTCTATCTCTCCCACGTCAGCTTTAATTCATCAATTCTCAAGGTTAAGATTAGGGATATGAGATAAACACACCGCCAACGAACTTGGAAACACTTTCCCTTCGCTCCCCCGGCGCAAGTAAGAATAGCGCCAGCGCGACAAAAATAACGACCGTAACAGTCTTAACATATCTAGCAGTCATGATGCCGCCCGCGGGTTCGTGACGCTGCTTCTTGTGCGCGTCGGAAGGTCTAAGCTGCGAGGATATGCTGGAAGACCGCTGGTGTGGACGTTGGAAGGAGAAGTACGACCACAACGAAGGTCTTCGACGGACGTTAGACATTTTATTTCAAATCCTGAAGGGAAAAACGACGGGGTCATGTACGTTCCTCTCTCTCTCTGAATTCGGGGGGTTTGGGGATGGTTGGGAAAGAGAGAGTTTTAGGTAGGGAATGTGCCACGAAGGTAAGAAAAGAAAGGAGAGGATAAGTATGAGTATCTCTACGAGGGCGAAGTGGATACTTCGCTGGACAGGGAAAGACGAGCCGGCAGGCTTGGGATAGGAGTTCTTTTCTAAATTCGTTGGATGAGCGAGGCTTTATTTCTAACGCGTTGAGGCTCAATGTATTTTGAACGCCATCGAGGTTACCCGGCTGCCCGCATTGGGATGAGACGAGTGAGTGGCCGTGGAGACAACGGTGCACCTGCCCAGATGCAGAACTGGTCACAAGAGCAATTCCTGCATGAGGAACCCTGTCAACTGGAAACAGCGTTGCCGGTTGTAGGCAAAAAATTAATCCGAGTCCAGAGAGCATCGTCAGCAAGATTAAAATCCTATACATATGTATACATGTATACGTATATATGTGTATACGTATATATGTACCTGGACATTTTTGTTTAGTATTTGACGAACCATTTCTTATGATACTTCAAGCCATTGCCCCATACATCCTCTATCTCACTATATGCTTCCTTCACCATCCGCAGTGGAACAATTCCCTGTATGGGATAATGAAAGCAAACGAAAGACTTAGGACATATAGCAATCGCACTCAGAGGTCACTACAAGCATCCTTATAGGCTGCCCAAACACCCTGCAGTCTAGCCATTATTTCAAACCCAAACCTCTCTAGCCCCTTACGCCCCAAGGCAGATCTGTACGAACAGGCTAATGAAAATGCCAACCGAGAAGAGGGTCGCTAATCCTGTTTGGATCGTTTGGTGCAGGATCCATGCCGGTAAAAACGCACCCCTGATCTCAGGAACGAATACATACCATCGCGGAAAGACGAGGTTATAGATGGCCAGCACCACAAATGTACTAAGTACAAAGCACGACGTGCAACGGTTTGCCAGGACAAAAACGAGCCGTGCCTAACCCAAGACACACATGGGTACAGAAAAATCCTTTTTTCTTTCTGTTTTCTTTTCTTGTCTTCACTTTTCTTTTCTTTTCTTTTCTTTTTTTTTTTTAAAAAAAAAAAAAACAGAAAAATCTAAACAAACTCGCAGAATTCTTATAGAGAGAGTGTGTACTGTATTAAGTTTCTTCTCCATTACCGTTCTCGCTCAAAAGCAATTGGATAATTGAATTCGAATCCCTAACATAAAACCCGAGCCGTAAGCGAGGGTCGAGCACTACTCTACAAGTACTCTTTACGGCTTACAACGCTAGTGCCTCAGACCAAGCAAGCAAACCATGCGCAGCTCTGCTTACTGTCTCTTCTACGTCTGGAAGCTTCCATCGTCATTGCTGCGCAACTACTCTATGTAGTTCGTGTCCGAAGACACTGTATCAACCTCCAGTCTTCTTTTAAACATGCGACTTCAACGAGTCTTTTCCTGCAAACCCTCTGGTTTTTGTCGGTGGTACAGGAATAACCAAAGCTTCGATAACTATAGGTGAATGTACGGCGAGATAGCCAAGAACACATCATATCATGGCGGAGCAGCGCGAGGTTCAGCTTTATGTGTACGATTTGTCCCAAGGTGTGCAGGATTCTAGAAAAAATTTCTGGTCGTCGGACTGACGGGATATATGTAGGGTTGGCGAGGCAGGTATGTGAAGGAGGAGCATCAGTGAGAATGAAGCTACTAGGATTGGGTTAACATTCAAGTAGTTCTCCCTTATGTTCCTAGGTATTCAGATAGGCATGTCTATTTTGTCCTTCCTTCGCAGGGAATCACCCACTAACCAAACAACTCAGACGCCGTTTACCACACTAGCATAGTAGTCGGCGGCACCGAGTACTACTACGGTATCTCCACCCTTCCAACCCCACACCTATCTTCACCTTTAACGCTTGCCCTCAGGCCAAGGAATCCAATATGCCATCCCCAGCAAAACCCACCACGGCAACCCCATGGAGATAATTTCTCTTGGAACTACTTCCCTCCTTGACGAAGTAATCCTCGAATACCTTGACTCCCTCAAAACCATATATTACCCTGAAGCCTACGATCTGTTTCTGCACAACTGCAACAACTTCAGCAATGACTTTTCGCAGTTCCTCTGCGGCCGGGGGATTCCTGCACATATAACTTCTTTACCGCAGACGGTTCTTAATACTCCGTTTGGACAGATGTTGCGACCTAGACTGGAACAAGCGCTGCGGCCAACTACAACTGCGCCTACCCCGGCTTCAGCACAGGTCTCTGTAGGGAAGGTTAAAATTGCGAGTTCATTACAAGAGCTGGAGAGGTTGTTAGAGGGGGCAAAGGATAGTGCGGCGGTGGTATTTTTTACCAGTGCGAGGTGTTCGCCTTGTAGAACTGTCTATCCACATTTTGAAGAACTTGCCAAAGAATTTTCCCCGAAGGTGACGTTTGTTAAGGTTGATGTAGGACAGGTGTATGATGCCGGACAGGAATATGGGATTACAGCTACACCGACGTTTATGACGTTTTGGAAGGGAAAGAAGTCAGATGAATGGAAGGGAGCCGATATAGGAGAGTTGAGAAACAATGTGGAGATGCTTACACGCATGGTTTATCCTCGTATATTTCCCCTTCTTATGAATTAGGAGCATGAACTGACGAAGTTGAAGCACACCGACACACCGACATCCACCTCCCTCAAACCCTAAAACCCGAGAATCTACGCCCAATAGCTTACGCTAAAGTGCCCCCGCTTGACAAAGTCTTGGCGAAACTCGGCACAACCGGACAACACCCAGCAGTTCTCTCGATTCGCGACTTCATCGTGAAAAAGAACATCAAAGGTGCCATCGAAGCTCCTATGCCGGACCTAGCTTCTTGGGGCGCGTTCTTAAGGGAATCCTTCGATGTCCTCAAAGCAGAAAATTTGTTTCCTCTTATCGATCTTTTTCGGCTTATCCTCATGGATACCAGAATCGCTGGATGGTTTGCTGAGGAAAAAGGTTCGCATCATGAACTATCACTCATGATTTGAATATGAAAGGCTGATTGGAGCAGACCACAAAACGGTCAAAAAAATGATTTCTTACATCTCCGAACACCCAACTCATGAGCACTCAATCCCTTATGCCCTTCGTCTAGTTACTCTGCAGGCTACCTGCAATCTCTTCATTACGCCGCTCTTTCCTCCCCACCTTGTCGTCCCGCCACTGTCAACACACGTTTTCCCATTAATTACTTCCTCGCTTCTGGATAATGTTAACACAAACTCTAGAATAGCCGCTAGTTCGCTAGTGTTAAATATTGCAACATTCATCCAGAAGCAGCGGGGCGAGGGGAAGGAAGTTATGGCGGAGAGCGATGCAGCAGAATTGGCTGCGGCGGTTATAGAAGCGCTGAAGGAGAAGGAAAATTCGGATGTCGGAAAGGGGCTGATACTTGCATTGGGGTTGATGGTATATTGCGCGCCGGTGGGAGGGGAGTTAGTGGAGATGGTGAAGGTTTTGGAGGGTGGAAAGGTGATTGAGGAGGCGGGAGGGCGGTTGAAGGTGAAAGAGTTAGGGAAGGAGGTGACAAGCCTCCTGGAGTACTAGAGTGGGGCGATTGGGAGCTTGGCGTATCAATAGTAATAAAGCATTAAGAGAAAACCTTTATAATGCCACTCGCTTGGCGCATAACTTTTTAAAATGCCACACTTGTTAAAATGCCACACTCGATCTAGCCAAAAACATCTAGTCCTAGTCCAGATCAAAATAAAAAAAAATATTCTGACGCTATTTCCAAAACAGAGACTTTTCTAATGCCACTCTCCACTAAACCAAAAATAATATAGTCCAAATCCGAATGTCGCTTAAAACAAAAAAAAAAAAACTCCGATCAAA
>JABYPW010001673.1:0-14246 GCA_016880775.1 Phymatotrichopsis omnivora
AAAAAAAAAAAAAAAAAAAAAAAAAAAAAAAAAAAAAAAAAAAAAAAAAAAAAAAAAAAAAAAAAAAAAAAAAACAGGGAGAAAAAGAAAAAGATTTTTTCACTACCACCAAAGTAGCTTGTACGTATCTACAAAGTAACCCCAGAAACTTTATCGAAGGTTGAGATTACGTGTCATAAGTTTTCAAAGTTCTTCAAAGCCACTCATGCACCTTGAAGAAGGTTAAGCATGGTCCCGTAGCGTACAGGTACTTCCGTCGTTACACATGTAGAAATCATACGTGTATTCGGTATTCGTCGCCCGGCCCCTGGCTTCCAATATTTACGAGGCCAAAAATGTCCTTGCACACATGCACCGTTACTGGATTTTAGAGTGCTCTCATAGAAATATTTTCTTGGTTATATGCATTTCACGAAAGTCGAAGCCCAAAAGGGCACCGAGGACTTCCAAGGGTTTTTACATGATCTCACCTATCCTGTAAAGGCAAATTTTAGGCTAAATTTTTTTTTTTTTTTTTTTTTTCCTTCTTTCTTTCCATTTTTAATCTACCGTTCATGTCCTTGATGCAGGAAATTTGAGGAGCAAGGCTTCCATGTACATTACATGCCGGATTGCAGTATATTTGCTAATAGTTGTTTCTTGGCATCTAATAATGTGATGTGTTTAGGGCGGTTATTGGGCATCTACTACATGTATTCTGTTAGCCGAGGTAATTTTCTACAAGCAATTCGAATTGTCCTCGCGGTGAATACGTGTACTTGGTAACGGTGTTAACGTTATAATTGAGACATTCGTATTTAAGTTTGAATATTTTTAACGGAAAACTCCAAAGACTTTGTGCCGATATCCCCTATGCTCCAAATTTTTTTTTGCAGTTACAGGCTGGCAGGCGCGTTTTATTGTTTCAAGTTTTAGGATCCCTTGGATTTTCGGGATCCCTGTTTCGAGCCACGCTGCTGATTAGCGCACACAAGCGAGTGGCACTGATCCTGGTAACGCACGTTTATTTGTACCACATACCAACGTGCGAGAAAGATCGGAGTAGGGATTCTTCGTGGATCAGCTCGAATCAGGGTCCAAGAACTTGCATGCTTCGGGATCTGATTCTTTTGTGCCCCCATCCGCGCGCTTTCGATCTATTTTCTTATTTTCTTCCTTCTTTATTTATTTTTTTTTTTTTTTTTCCGGGGTTGGCTTGTCTCGTCGCCTTCAGGGATGGCATATATCTGCCGAAGCACACGCACGCGGCTGTATGGATATTGTACGTACATACCGGTACGTCGAAACGCCGCCCGCATGGATAAAAATTGCTTGGAGCCGATAACCCAGATAGGGCAGATAAAGCTGCAACCTTTACTTCCTTGCGGGATTGGCTAGGGCTGCGGGATGCAGTTGCAGTTTCCTGCACGGCATCCCCATCGACATCTGGTGCAAGGTACCGCAGGGGGAAAAGTTCGCAGCGGCACAAGGCAACATATCCACAACACTCTGCAGAGGAGAGCACGGTCCAAGGCATATATCATTTCCCGCTGGATTGGTTATAAATATGCTAGAATGCGCGCCACGCCTTCAGAAGCTGCGTGTTTCATTTGGAATGACATTTCCAGGCCGCTGGCGAAGTTGTTCTCGGTAGACCAAACAGCCAGGCTTTGTTCAAAGTGTCTCACCCAGCAAGCCTGTCGCAGCTCAAGGCCCCAGTGTCTCGGAAAATTTAAACAGCAGCCGCAAATCCAGTGGTCGGCACCAGGCAGCGGCTTGAATTTTCCAGTTCCTGCGCGCCGCTGCCCTGCCAATTTGCGCTCCCTGTGCAGCTGCGGTATTTAGACAACCCAGCTTTCACCTTTCCCAACTTCTTCTTCCTTTCCCCCACCCACCACCTCCCTCGCCCTTTCCTTGTCTCCTTTTCTCAACACTCCTTAAACCCTTCTTTCCTGTGCTTTGGTCACGTATTTCGTTCTCTACTTTTTTTTTTTTTTTTCTTTTTTTTTCTTTTCTTTCTTTTTCCTGCTCCGTTGTCTCGACAGACAAACCCACTCTCCTTTTTCCCAATTTTTCTGCTAGCTCATCGTCTTCGTAAGATGACCAAATGCTCAATTCCCAAGACCACGGCGCTGGCCGCTGTGGCTTTGGCCATGACATCTTTCTTCGTTCCGCAGGCATCTGCTTTCTGGCGTCTTCCCTGCGATAATCCGCTCCTGGTGGAACGAGCTGACCCCGTTGTCAGTCCTGGTGCTGTTTCTGGCCACTTGCACACCATAATGGGCGGGAACGGTTTCAATTTTACTATGGATTATGAGAAGGCTAGGACTTCAACTTGCTCAACTTGCTCTGTCACTGAGGATTTGAGTAATTACTGGATTCCCAGCTTGTTCTTGTAAATATTCCTTCGTTCGATTTCGTGAAAATTCCGGGCATTTCACTAATCGCTTCGGATGCAGCCAAGCACAAAATGGGTCTTTTCACCCCGTTGAGCAGATGGGCGGCGCCTTGATCTATTACCTGTATGCTTTATTCCTCTCCTTGTGTTAGAAGTTGCTTACATTCCGTGAACCAGTCAACGTCGTTCCAGCTCCGACGAGAAGCTCTACGCTTTTCCTGAAGGATTTCGCATGCTTGCTGGCGATCCTATGCTTCGCTCGTATTCCGACGTCCCCGCCCAGAAAGCCATCAGTTATGCGTGCATCGATTACAATAATCCTGGCCCGGAAATGCCTGGCCTCCCTGACAAGAATTGCCCGAAGTAAATACCCTCAAATCATTTACCATTTATTCGTTCCGCATACTAAACATACAAGTGGTCTCCGTGCACAGGTTTTCTTCCCGAGCTGTTGGGATGGGAAGAATCTGGACGCCCCTGATCATAAATCTCACATGGCATATCCTGAAGGCACCAATAGCGGCAAATGTCCTTCCACACATCCTGTTCGCTTTATCTCTATTTTCTATGAGGTTCTCTTCAATGTGGATGAGTGGAAAGACCAGTGGTATGGCAGCGAGCAACCTTTCGTTCTATCTAATGGCGACCCTACTGGTTACGGTAAGTTTCTTTGGTATTTGCGGATACAGCATAATTCTTTGTTTCTAATCCAAATAGGTCTCCATGGCGATTTTGTGAACGGCTGGGACGTTTCAGTTCTCCAAGATGCCGTGAACAACTGCAATGCTTCATCTGGCGTCATTGAGGAATGCCCTTATTTTCAATTCTTCCCTGATGGCATTACCAATGACTGTTTTGCCCCTCCCCGTATTCAAGAACAGACTATTGGCTGGATGGACAAACTTCCTGGCTGCAATCCTGTTCAACCCGGCCCTCAGCGTGCTGTCCAACAGACAAATTGCGGAGCGACCACTACTATTGGCGAGCCTCAGAAATACTACACTGATGTTTCTTCTAAGGGATGGGAGTACGTTGGATGCGCTAGGTATTTTATCCACTTCTTGAGCACTTATTTTGACGACGTCAAATATGCGTGAAAGACAAATACTAATTTCTCTGCAATTCAATAGAGATCAGCTCGACTCTCGCACTCTTCCTGAGAGAACTGCTTCAGATGACATGACTGTCCCGAAGTGTGTCGATTATTGCATCGGGAAAGGATTCAGCTATGCCGGGCTGGAATATGGCCGGGAGTGCTATTGTGGCAATTCAGTTGCACCTGATCGTTTGGCTCTATCAAAGTGCCTTATGCCTTGCGTCGGCGATAGTACTCAAATCTGCGGTGACGGCCAGAGGTTGTCCCTTTACAAAAAGTCAACTGGTACGTCTTCTGGAGTGGGTCTTCCAGCCGCACCTACTTATTCTACTTCGACTTCTCGTACCTCCACTTCCATCTCTACTGTCTCTACTTCGACTTCTCGTACCTCCTCCACCATCGCTACGGTTTCACCGACCAATGTTCCTGGCGGCACTCCCGGTTGGAGGTCTAGAGGATGCTGGGTCGACCCTGTCAATCCCCGTGCTCTCGGAACTGTCGGATACTGGGGCGAGAAGATCACTACTTCCGGCTGCATCAAGCACTGCGATTCCAAGGGCTTCAAATTCGCTGGAACTGAGTTTGGTGGTCAGTGTTTCTGCTCCAATTCTTTGAACGGCGGCAGCGCTGCTCCGAGCAGCGATTGCAGCGCTAAATGTGCTGGTAATGCGGCGGAAATTTGTGGTGGACCTTCTAGACTGAGTCTTTACGAGAAGACCGCTACTGCAAAGCGCAATGTGCAAGCCCGTCGCTATCACGCCTAGGGAATATTCCATCATTTGAATATTGTTTTTTTTTTTTTTTTTTTTTTTTTTTTCCAAGTGTTCATAAACCATTTGGGGTCTTTACCCCTTTATTCGGTGATTAAATGACGATTGTTTAATATGATGGCTCAATGTGTATTTCTGTTATTGACATCTTTTTTTTTTTTTCTCCCTTTCTTTAAGGTGTAAGTTCTGTATTATTTTCTCTTCTGTGTGGGTGAGTTTCTACTGTATGAGGTCTATCGTCTAGGGTAACTGTCAATTTGAAACATGGGGGGTAGCAAATACAAACATGGATGAACTCCGAGTACGGACTTTTTTTTTTTTCTCTTTTACTTTTTCTTTCTCACTTCTTTTTTTCGTTTGCTCTTTTGTAGTTACTGCAGTTGCCACATTTCACCCATCAAAAATTTTAATTTCCGGGCTACCTAGTACGGTCACATGCATATGAACACCAGAAAGCGCTTGCATATCGGTTTTATCACAAAGCGAGTCACGAAGAGCCTTGAGACTTCAGTCCAAATCGTTTACCATTGTCAAAAAAGTAAGCAGCCTCTAAAATCCGCCAACATGACAGAAACATGTACTGTTCGACCGAGTGATACTTTGTGATGAAATTGTGGCGATCCATGGCTACGATGCTGAAAGGTATTTAGAAGTACCGCGTAATTCAGGTTTCAACTCGGTTGCAATTTTGTGGTGAGCCGTGCCGGCCGACGAACACAACATGATACGAGTGATGTTCCATGAAGTAAATTCGTCACACCCATCAAGGAGGGGGAAAAAAAAAATACAATACACTGGCGGCAAAGTCAAATTACCAGGGACATCCCTGGAAGGACTTCCCCGTTCGCTACCGCAATTACCGTGCCTGGTATCATTATCCAGAAAATTAAGTCGCGGATAAGACCTGGAGTAAAGTGGCTGCTTATTGTGTCACATGCCTTTCGAATTTACGAACTTTTGCTTCGAGGGAGAAACGAAGCCGCTAATTGTTCTTTTCCCTTGCTTCCCCCCCCCTCCCCCCCTTTTTTTTTCATCCCCCTTTCCCATCGCCTGTTCCACTATATTAAATACCTAATACACCTTGTTGTGGTCATGTTATTGATATCTCAGCAGAAATAGTATAAAATAGCAAAATCTAATACGATGCATATGATGAGTCTTCTTACAAACGATGCAAATATTCCTCAAAAGTAAACGCTTTTGCAAAGATGAACACAGTCACCCTTTAGGTTCGATGTGCGAATCGAGAAATATCACATGAAGTCCCAAATTGCGACTCTTCCAACTTCATTGTCCCACCCAAACAGAGCCATAACTCTCAAAAACAAACGTCTACATTCAAGCTTCATGACTTCCTCCATGGATGTATTCTCTACCAGTTCTTCTTTAGTCTTACCGAGAAAACTGGACCATGCTTTATCGGAGACTAATAGGCGGCTGCCGGAAATACTGGCGGTTTCGTCGCAGAGGAGGCCAATCTGAAAGAATGTTAGAATATAGTTTTGGATATAAGTGGAGAGGACGGGGTATAAGGAACGAAGGAGTACAATCCGTGTGTTTAGGGATGCCGTGGTGAGGGGTTTATTGCAGTTTTTGCATATGGGCCGGAGGGTGTTGGCGTAGACTGGGTGACCACAGCTATTGGAATTTCGTAACACCGTATTAGTGGCGATAAATAAACCTAAAAGCTAGTGTTCTCGAGTGAAGCTTACCACATCCCACAAACCACCGAATTCTGCCTAAACCTATACACACAGTACCCACTTAGTTAATCCCCATGACTTACTACACTCATCGCACAGCATTAGTCCCTCACATTTTAACCAAATTCAACTCAATGACAACCAAACTCAAATAACCCATACATTGTCCTTTCGGCATCTCCCTCGTAAACTTATCCAAATCCGCAAACGTATATAGCATTTTAACGTCCCCACTCAACTCCTTCTCCCAATCGAAGACTTCATTTCCCGGAAACGGTTTACAAACTGGCTGAATCTTTAGGATTTTCTGGGCGTAGTTTCGGAGCCATTTTGCATCTTGAGTGCAGGGATCGACGTCAACGTGTGTGATTTTGGAGATTGTTAATTGTGAGGTGGAGCCCCAAAATTTTAGGACTGGGGATGTGAGGAGGAGAACTTGCGAGACGAGTTAGAAGGCTTTTGGGAGATCTGGGGAAGGGGGGTTAAGAGAGACTTGTTTCTGGGACACGCCAGACGGCAGCAGATGCGGTCATGGTTCCCCAAAGGACTATTGTAGATTCAGAGCTGTCGTCGAAAATTCCAACTTCAACTTTATCCTTTGTAACTCCGCCTTTAAGAGTAACTGTACTCTTTCCTCAGCTTGAAAAATTTCTCCTCTCGTAAGTAAACTTACCGGCTCTCTTCAGGCCAATCTAAATCCAATGAGTATTATCTTCTTTGACTCGGTTTTGACACTCACAGATTTAACACAAACAAGTACTCTCCTACCTTTCCCCTCCACTTCACCCGCAATAAACTCTTTCAACGTCAAAAGCCCCTCTAACACTGAAGTTATAGGATTATATCCCAGTGGAATCCTAGCCATTTCCATAGTTTCCTCGGTCTCGTCATGTAACTCGATATGGCACAATGGGTCATTATCAGACAGCGAAACAAAGAATGGTACTGTGGCCGGAGAAGTAGCAAAAGAAGCGGGGTCTAGCCCGGCCACGAAGGGGGCGTAGACGGTGACCAGTTGTCCCAGGTAAACAATATGGGTATCAGGGTGAGAGAGCCACAGTTTAACCTGTCCACACAGAAATAATCAATACAAGTAGTGATGAAATAAGAGTAGCAAATACTTCAACAGCACCCTCCACATCCTTCACCGTCAATTTCAATAGCTTCTTTGCCGCCGTAGGAGAACCAGATTTCATCTCTTGCTCATTGTAATTAACAACCCTCCCCGTAAAAGATATGTTAGCTCTCCCCATTTTCAGGGAGCCGATTGGCTGGGCTGTATAAACGATTCCATTTGGTGGGAACCAGGACCCCACTACTTTTGTGCTGATAAAGGAACGTTCTAATTCTTCGGGCGTGAAACCATCACCTGGTTTGGCGCGTTCACTTTTGGTGAGGGAGGGCTTTGGGGGAAGCTTTGCGGCCGTGGGAAAGAAGGATTGGATACTGGGGAATTTGGGGGGCATTTGGGGGGGAGTTTGCATAGGGAATTTTTGATGGTATGGGTTAATCGATATAAATATTGAGAAAGGGAATCAAGAGAGTAGTATAAATCCAGAAGCTCCGAGTCCAGTGAATAGGTATTGTGCAAGCAAAAACAATAGCGTAGACTTTAGCCTTAAATTTGCCAAGAAATGCTTGTTTCCGCCTCAGGAACACCAACACGAAAATGTTTACCATGTAGAGCGCCTCCCAACAACAAAAAAAAAAAAAAAAAAAGGGAGAGAAGAAATATCGAAATCACTGCAATTGGATATAAGGAACCAGTATGATTTCGTATGAACGCCTGAAAAAGCCTGGAAATGTCGCCTTCAGTCACAAAACAAAACAACACCAGAGCTCGTAAAACCGACGTGTAATTAACAAAAGCCATGTGCAGTAAAAACCCATTATCTTCGTTAGCCAAGTAATATTACAAAATAAGAAAAGAGCCAAAACCATTCCCGACGCCATGACATAACAAAAAACCGATAGTCCAAACTTTCAATCTAGTTCCTCATCCGAAAACTCAAACTCCGGATTGAGGATAGGCCTAGCCTTTGCGGCCGATCTCGTAGACTTAGACTTAGTCGCAACTGTCTTCGACACTCCATTCTCACCCTCTTTTTTAACTGGGTTTTCTCCCGCCAACAGCTGCGTTGTCTCCCGCACATCTTTCCGAACAACCGTCTCTTTGGCCGCATCGGATTTCCGTGCCGACCTCCGAGGTGTAACCTCCTGTTCGCCATCCTTCCCCTTGGCTGCTTTCACCTTCATTACATCCTCTTTCTCTGGACTTTTGGGTACCTTTGCTTTGAACTCTGAAGCTAACTTTGCCCTCTCAAGAGTTTTGGCCATATTCTTGGGAGATGTAGAGGGTGTGTGAGAGTCAGTGGCGGTGGCGGAGGCCCACCACTCACGGACTCCACTGGATACACGCCGCGATACACGTCTGCCGCTTTCGGGGTCCCATTGTGTGCCGGTGGATTCGAGAATTCCTGGAGGAACTTGGAATCCGATTAGGTCTCGCTTGATGCCTTCTTTAGGCGATTTTTGATTCTGGAATAAGGTTAGTCTCATCGATACAATACAGTAGATACTGGGGCTCGTTGTGAACCTTTGATGGTAGTGTGGCTGCTTGGGATCTTCCGGCGGGTTGCAGTGGGATGTTATCAATCTATTGTAATGTTAGTTACGATATTCCACGAGCCAATACATTCTGAGGCTGATTCTACTTTTGTCTCCGACTTTTCCGGAAGTGCCTTCTTTGCAGACTTCTTAGGCTCCGCAGGCTTAGGTGTCTGCACTTTTCTTGCCGGCGGACCAACAACCTGTTTCTTTGCCGATCTTCTAGCACGTGCTGGCAACTCTGAGTTCAACACCTCCGCGGGAGAGGATATTTTCGCTGCTTTATTAGGAACCTGTGCAGGAGACCTCGAAGGCGGTCTCTTCTGTGGAGTGATCTTAGCCTCCTTTTCGACTTGTCGCCGCTTGAGTATAGGTTTTTTACGTTCCTTGTAATTTGTTTCGTCTGGCGTCTCTTCTGGTTCATTCATAGGTATATCGTATATGTCTCTCCCAAAAGCACTAAGAATTGGATTCCCCATGGATATGTCAGACTTGGTGTCCGATTTCGTGGCGGTCGCTCCCGGAGATTTCGCCGGCACTACCACATTCACGTCGGCCTTCTTATTCGCTCCTTGCGACTGCGATCTGCGTGGGGTCTCTCTGTGCTTGGACCGTCCTCCAATCGCAGCTGGAGTATCTAGCGCATTCTTTACCGCTTGCTGAGCATTTGCAGTATTTGAGGGTCGGGGCGCTGTTCTAGTCGGTCGCGGGGAAGCTGTTGCGGTGGGAATAACTCTGTCAACTTCGACACTGCGACTCAGAGACGATAGCGCTCTGGGAGCAGTTGAGGAGCCTTTGGATGGGCCGGCGGCTTGGTCGGCTTGAAGACCAGTCTGGAATTTGTAAATCCGATCTATAGTCTAGAAAACCAAGGATTAATAACTTGAGAAGCGCAACAGAGCATCAGTAGACATACTCGGGGTAGGGGTGAAGTATAGAACAGTTTATTGAACTTTTCGTTTACAGGCGGCTTAGCCCTCTGTGAAGGACCTCTGGCGGGCGACTTCATAGCACCAGGCCAGGCAGAGCTGGGAACGGTTGGAAGAGGCTGGCGAGAAACAGTTGTATTTGCAGAATTACGAGGATATTCGCGCGTTGGGAATGATACAGCGGCAGGGGAAGTGGTAGTCGGTGAAGTACTCCTTGTCCGGGGCGCAAAACCTGAAGCTAGCCGGTAATTGGTGGCGGAGCGAGGGAGCAGCGGTTTTAAAACATCGTCGTTCAACATGGCTGCCAGGGATGCAGCTATGAAGCGACAGGGAGATAAGTGGGTTATGTATGCGGGGTAAGCGATCGAGTGAGCGAAAAAAAGGACCGTGGTTGATGTGGAGAGGAGCGGGCTTGTACTCTATAAGTATTTTACATACAAAAGGGACAGGGACAACCTGAGGGTTGACCTCGAGTTTGCATCATAAGTATTACTAAGCTACATAGGCCAACGTGCGAGACGTGTATCCACCTGCTCACGCTGGACAATCTATTTGCAAGATGAACCACAGTTTGCTTGTTTATGCTTCTTGTGCTATATATGTACATTTTGCTCTGCGTTGTTTCCAGACACCTTTGTGGCTTAGATGTCGAAATGCGGCGGAGCTGAGAAAACGTCAATTGGACCCTTCAGGCAGAATAATAGGTAGATTGGATGCGGGGACGTACGATCAAGGTTAGGAGGTGGTAGGTTCCGTTCGTATTTCGAACCTGAAGAACTATCAGACACATCCAAGATCTGGGGGGCAGCGCAAATATGCATGTACCTCCAGGCGCAGTTGGCGGAATGTGGGGATCGGGGTGCTTCCACTTCTCGAGAATGTCTTCAGTCTCCTGGAGCAAAACCTTGATGGAGAAAGGCACGCTGTCAGTATCCCGCTATAGCTCTGTTGATAGATACCCCCCGTACTCTCAGCTGTCTGGGATCGGTGACGTCCTTGTTCGCTTCGAACATGTCACGAATGTTAAGTGCCTGAACCCTCCAGAGATCTCTGCGGACAGACCAGTCGAGGGCGAGCTTGAGACTCCTCCGGTAGAGGGACCTGTTCAATGCCGAAAATCCACTTAGCAAAGAGATTCGATGCCCGCTGCGGGGGATAAAAGCAGAGCGTACAGAGTAACTGATTTGGTAGCCATCACCGCGTCAACTCGCTCGCGATGCCGCAGTGCTTACGATGAGGGGGTTTTTGCTAGGTATCGCCGTGAAGGTGAAGGTGAAGCGGGCGCCAGAGCCAAGACAAGAAAAGAGGCTGAGTAAGAGCCCGGGCTGGTTGGAGGCGGTGAGGTCACGGGTGTGACGAAAATGCTGTAACATTTTTCGGATCGGCTGTTCGTCGGCTTCGACTGTGCAGGGGAAGACCGTAGAAGACCAGCCCTTCCGTCCGCCCAGCGTGAGCAAGCTGGTGCTGTTACAGTCTAGTCCGATAGTCCCCACTATTGCTGACTGAATATATTCCGATCCGCCGCCCAGCCTACAGGGAGTATATTACTGGTATTAGAGTACATCTACTTCTACCTGTTTGCTGCCAGGCACACTCTGCAATCCTCCACACAGGCTGCTTGTCCACACGCATCCGGCTCATCCCCGCGAACCTACTCCCTTCAATACCACCTCTACGATGGCCAGCTCCAGCAGATTGGCGCTCCGATGCTCAGCATTTTTTTCCGTTTCCTCCGCTTCACTGGCGGCCAGAGCTGCTGTCGCCATCCCCCGGACGGTTCGCTCCACATCCTTCCGCCCCTCTACCGTACGTGCCTACACTCGCCTCTCAAAAGCTTCTTCTGGCGGTCTGCTTCCTAAGCCGTCGATGTTTGTTGCCATATCCCGCAATCGGCCCGATACCAGCTAACAACTTCGCAGAAAACCTCAGCAATTCGTAGACGCGGCTTCTATCTACAATGCCCAGACACGATCCTATGGTATGTCTGATATCGGATATCGGAGCTTATTCCTGAGCTGCGCCGCTGATAATTTTTTCAATAGCCGATAAAGTTGTCAAGGTACCGCAAATGGCCGAGTCCATCTCGGAGGGAACTTTGAAACAATGGCTGAAGAGTGGGTTTTCCTGGACAATATAAGGTCCTCGGCCTCTTACTGAAGTGCGGTTTTTAGAGACTGGTGACTACGTCATGCAGGATGAGGAAATTGCGACTATTGAAACCGATAAGGTTGGCTTTTTTTAATTTATTATAATATCAAATCTATATTTACAATTGACGATAGGTTGACGTTGCCGTCAACGCCCCCGATTCCGGCACCATCACTGAGACTTTTGCGAACGAGGAGGACACGGTCGTTGTCGGTCAGGACTTGGCAAGAATAGAGTTGGGAGGACCCGAAGAGAGTTCTCGACCCCCTGCTGCCGCAAAAGAAGAACCAAAGGCCCCTGGCAACGCCGCCCAGGAGCCCGTCACCAAGAAGTCATCCGAAGCCGCCGCCGAGTCCAAGCCCGCTCCTCCTCCGCAAGAAAAGAAGTCCGAAGCTCCTAAGGTGCCGGAGCCCAAGCAAGAGAAGTCTCAAGCTCCGGCACCAACAGCCGCTGCCAACCAACCCTTCGGTAACCGTGAGGAGAGGCGTGTAGGTAGCACTAGAAACTCTTATTACGCCGGAATCTCTAACGTGTGTTAGGTAAAAATGAACCGCATGCGTCTGAGGATCGCCGAGCGTCTTAAGCAGTCCCAGAATACCACCGCTTCGCTCACTACCTTCAACGAGGTTGACATGTCTGCGTTGATGGAAATGCGAAAGTTGTATAAGGATGATGTCCTCAAAAAGACTGGCGTGAAGCTCGGATTTATGAGCGCCTTCTCCCGCGCTTGCGTTCTTGCCATGAGAGATGTCCCCGCTGTTAATGCCTCCATCGAGGGCCCCAACGGCGGTGATACCATCGTTTATCGTGACTACGTTGACATCAGTGTTGCTGTTGCTACTGAAAAGGGTCTTGTCACCCCCGTTGTTCGCAACGCAGAGACTTTGGACTTCATCGGCATTGAGAAAACCATTGCTGATCTGGGAAAGAAGGTATATTTCTTTTCTCCTCGCTCCCAATTAACGAGTGCAATTTCACTAATATAACATTCCCAGGCCCGCGACAACAAGTTAACCATCGAAGATATGGCAGGCGGTACTTTTACTGTAAGTTTAAACGAAGTCTATGCCAAGAATATATGCGATTACTAAATACGTCATACTTGCAGATCTCCAACGGTGGCGTTTTCGGGTACATTTTTCATGCACATAATAAGTAATCAGTAATTATGTACTAATCAATCAACAGATCTTTGTACGGAACTCCCATCATCAACCTTCCCCAGACTGCTGTTTTAGGACTCCGTATGATCCCCCTTACCCCCACTCCGAATAAACCAAAAACAAATTCTAATAACCGTAGACGCCATCAAAGACAGACCTGTCGCCGTGAATGGAAAAGTTGAAATCCGACCTGTGAGCCTTACTCCCTCCTCCACTCTCTCGTTTTTCCATGTTTCCGCAGCCAATATGCTAATGAGGTTCGCTAGATGATGTACCTTGCCCTGACCTATGACCACCGTCTCATGGACGGACGTGAGGCGGTCACTTTCTTGGTCAAGATTAAGGAATACATAGAAGACCCCCGCCGCATGCTGTTGTCAACCGCATAAAACAACGGTTTCATTGACTGTTTTTGTGTATTTAGCTTTTTCTTTTTTTTTTTCTTTTTTTCCCCCCTTGCTTGTGGGGCCTCCTCGGTACCTGGGACCGGAAAAATCCAATTCATTCAATTGGGTCTGAGATGTATGAAAAATATTTTTTTTATGTGGCTGTGGTCTTTTGATAGGCTTTTTTTTTTGAGACTTTTAAAATGCGGTTTGCGAATTGGGATTGAGGAAGGAGATTGTGTTGGTGATTTGATATATACATATTACGTTTTTTGTATTTTGTTTTTGTTTATTCTGTGAAGCACCCTTGAATTTGCATCACAATCAATCACTCAATATGGTTACTACAGCAACAGGCGCTTATCAAAAGCAAAAAGGGGGCAGACATCGGCCCGCCTCGCACCGAAAATTACTCGACTTCAAAAAGCTCATTATTTATATTATCTCTGCTACTTTCTCTATCCGAACACAAGGCCTTTTCCTCCAATTTATGTGATGGTTTGGAGCCTTGGTCTTCAGATCACCCAAAACCCCTCCGGTTTAAGGGTTCCCCTGCCATAGAGCGCGGGACGTGATACATGCGATGCGGCTTTGCGTTCCTGCTTGGTAATGCCAAGTAGAACGTACTTTTGATTGGGCAGAGCCAGTATAAGTACATGTACTTGCTACATGTAGAGTACTAGTACTCGGTTACAACAATAAATGACCCCGTCCTTGCAGTGGCGAAGTCACTCAGCCACTCAGGCGCAGTGACTTCGCCACTCCTGCATCACTTTTTTTCCATATCCTAGTACATATTTGTACCATCAAGCCCAAAGCGCAGGCCACGGGCTAACACTTCGGGTGCATATCTATGTCAAAACTGATAAAAATGTATATTTTTGTGTGCAGAAAGTTTTATTCACAACTTTAGACAAGCCAAATCAAATAAGCAACCCATATTTGCCCAACTCACCGCCCATTAGCACTTCAGACATGAATATGGGGTCTGACGTCGCTTTTTTATTTCTTGTGATCGAAGCGATGGGTTATGTTTTTTTTTTTTTTTTTTTTTTTTTTTTTTTCTT
>JABYPW010001674.1:0-14242 GCA_016880775.1 Phymatotrichopsis omnivora
GAAGAGAGAGACACCTGCAAAGAACGTCTGAATGTATGACATATTTATAGTACTTTTCTAACCTAAGAAATGACTTATAGATGACAAAGGAGATAGAAGGAAATAGAACCTGACAGATCATCTATAACATGTATTATGATAACTAATCACCATTCTTGAATAGCCTAGAAAAGTCTAGATTCTGTATAGGCAATAGTTAGTAACATATGAGTAATGGATCACCATGACCTCTGACATGTCATGTCCTCTTATGATGAGTAGCTCGATCGGTTAGGCCACCTATTCTACAAGGGTAACTAAGTCCTTATATAATGTAGTGATGTTCTAATCACATAGGGTTACATGGATATTGCAAAGGTATAGATTGTTACTCTATAGTAGTGCACTAGAGGTGTCATATGTAAGTCCAATAAGGTAGAGCTACACTTAATACGCAGGGCCTAGTAGCAGTGATAGGTATAACACCTACTGTTTGTATTCTAGGTACTTGTCTATCATTATGCAAGTCCATAGTACTTTGGAACTGTAATACAAAGACCCTGAAATTTTTGATAGAAAAGATTATACCTAGTTATACCTATTCAGGGGGGGGGGGAAATTCAATTTTATTTTATCTTTACGACCCCGCTAGGGGTCGTCTAAAAGAACCTCCGCTTGCAGCTATGTCAAGCTATGACGGAGGTAAAAGACAGCCGACCTAATGTCGGTAGCGCAGTCTACGGCAAAGATAAATACAGGTTTGTTCCCAAATCCTCCTCGCTTACACGCAATAAACTAAGGAAGAAATGGGGTGGAGAGAAAAGAGCGGCGGGGGAAAGCAAACTCCAAAAAAGAAAACGCGACTGGCACGAAAGTGACCACCCAGTACGTCAAAACAGCAGCGAGACTTTAAGTGAAAAGGAAAAAGACAAGCCCGGGGAACCCCTTTCCCATCTCCAGCGAGGCGAACCTTACAATAACCGGAAGGGATCGAGGTAACAGCAAGAAACACTAACCAAAGAAAAGGGAAAGAGAAAAAGACAGAGGAGAAAACACAGGTCAAAATCACGAAACTCTTACACAAAGGGAACAACAAAAGCAGAAGAACGAGATGAAATACCGAGGGGCCCTAAGTCTCCATTCCCTCTTCCATCACTGCACGGAGATTCTCCACTCGCTTGTTATTATCGGCCAAAGCTTGCAAATAAATAGGGCAGAGGGGATCATTAGCGGGGTGGGTGGCATCGCAGTTAGCACACTTAAGTACCGTGTGGTCGCATTGTCGTCCTCGGCGTTTACACTCTACATCACCACAGAAGTGTTCAAATATAGCGTGGGGTCCAGCGCATAGGCGGCAGCGGAGGGAGGAGGTGCACTTCAGTTGATGATGACCGAAGCGGCAGCAGCAGGAACACTATGTAGCCTTAGAGAAGGCGATGTAGGGATCGGTCCGGCGATTCTTATTAAGTATGGTCAGGCCTTGTGAGATTCAGTAGTGGTTGTTGTTCACCACAACAGTGATGACAATTGAAGATGCAGGTTTGCCGACGAGCTTATCTTTCAAAGCAAGCCAGCGCAGTGTCTGGGCGAGGATGTTATACCTATTCATCAAGAGATGTATATATACCTTTGAAGTCAATGAGGATAAGTTTAAGGATAAGAGCTACAAGATAAAGTAGGTAGCCTTATTCTAAAAAGGACTAGTATAGAAGTAGTATATTACTAGGAGACTAAAATAGCCTAAGAATGAAAAGCACCTAAAGAAACATGGTCAACCTTTAAGGAAGCATTAAGGAAGGTATATAATGATTTAGATAAGGACAATACTACTTATTAGCAGTTGATAAAGCTCAATCAGAAAGGGAATGTATCCAAATATTGTATAGACTTTGATGGTCTTGTATTTAATACCAACTTACTAGAAAATAACAGGATAAAGATACTCCTGTTTAAAAAGGGATTGAAAGGAAAAATTCATCAGGCCTTAGCTCTTCAGTTAGGGCTACCTAAGAAATACTCAGGGTTTATATAAATGTATATATAGTTAGAAAGTCAACTTGAGTCAATGCTAAAAAAGGGATAGAAACCTTCAAGCAAATATAAAGGAGAACAGCATAAGTAAAGCTTTATGAAATAGAATAAGTTTAGCAACTACTACTAAAAAAGACAGTCTAAAGAGAAAAAAGAAATGATTACTTAGGAATAGAAGGATCACTATAAAAATAATGGCCTGTATTTCAACTGCAGAAAAGAAGGGTATTATATAAGGAATTATCTAAAGAAGGAGACTAACAAGGAGTCAAAATCGAATAGTATAAAAGTGGCTACTGTTGTAATTCAGTCAGGAAACTCTAAGAGTCAGAACTAGATAGTGGTCTAGCTCAGCAGAAAGCCTAAGGGAAATGTCTTACCCCAAAAGCTGCTAGAATAGAAAAACTAGAAATGTTTTCAGAAGGAGAACACTAAATAGTCCTAGTAATATTAAATAACACTATAAGGTATTTTACTGTATTAGATGCAAGGGTAACTAGTTTTGTATTTATGGATAAAACATTTACACAAGAAAAGAGCCTTGACTATACCTCCATTGACTGCTACTACCCCTCCTACACTGAAGTATCCCACCAAGCATAAGCGAGAGATTAACATTAATCTCAATGGAAAAGTCTCTGAGTTTAACCCTATTACTGTTTAGGATACTGTAAACTCTGCCTTAGTGGAGAAGAAAGCCCCATCTGCCTACCAAGTCTACTCCATCTGTAAGGCTATAGCTAGCAACATATTCCTCTCTATTATAGAGAACACAACTACCTAGCAAGTCCTTATATACAAGCCCACCATCAAGGAAGCTATTTGTAAGTTCTTTCCTGCCACCATCAGACTCTGCTGAAACTTCTTGCATAAGAAGTACATTGTGTACAATATGCTAACCCCCATTCTTCACACCTCCAAGTTTTAACACATATTGCTCATCTACAAGGAGATTAAGACATACAAATATGGTGTTGTACTAGCCTAAACCCACTACTAGGTCAATTTGAAGGATAAGCTCATCGGTAAACCTACCTCCTTAATTGTCATCATAATTATTATAAATAATATTCACTATTGCATCTCATAATGCCTAACTATTCTTAACAAGAATTGATGGACTGACTGATACATTGCCTTCTCTAAGCCTACTCAGTACTCCTACAACTACAACTTTAATCATCATCTGAACTACACCTTCTACCCCTACAGCTACCTCTATACTGGACCCCACACTATCTTTGAACACTACTGTGGTAATATAGAGTGTAAATGCCAGAGAAAACAATGTAATCACACAGTGCTTAAGTGCACTAATTGCAATGCCTCCTAACCTACCAACGATCTCCTCTACCTAGAATCCCTATAAGCCTTGGCTAATAGTAACAAGTAAGTGGAAAACCTATATGCTATAATAGAAGAGGGAATAGAGACTTATGGCCCCTCAGTAATTCATCTCTTTTATGCTTTTATTGTTCCCTTACTGTAAGAGTTCTATGAGTCTAGCTTATGTTTTCTCCTTTATCTATTCTCTTTACCTTTTCTTTAGTTAGTATCTTTTGCTGCTACCTCGATCCCTCCTAGTTGTTATAAGGTTTACCTCACTGGAGATGGGAAAGGGGTTCCCTAGGATTTTCTTCTGTTTCTCACTTAAGTCTTTCTACTGGTATTACCTGCTAGGTTGCTAGGTTTACCACTAGTCATATTTCTTTCTTTAATATTTTTCTATCCCTGCTACTGTTTCCTTACTGACCTATTTTTTCTTTATTTTATTGTATATAAGTGAGGAGGATTCAGGAACTACATGTATTTTATCTTAACCATAGACCTCATAATACAAACCTTAAGTTAGCTCTCTTTTTACCTCCTTCATATAATAACCTTGATAGTTGTTGATAGGGGACAAGCTAACAGTAGAAAAGTCACTAAGGTCACCAAAGCAGAGGTATATATTAGACCAAAAAGAGAATAGGTATTATTCTATATTACTAAGTTAGCAGATTATCCTATTTTACTAGGACTATAGTAGTTACAAGACCACCAAGCATAACTAGATTTCAAGGCAAATGAACTTGGCTTCCTAAAAGAAAAAAGTGGCACAAGTATTTCTACTGTTAGAGTAGTACTATTTGAAAAAATAGTAGCAGATATAGACAGCAAACTGTATGATATAAGCATTATAGAAATAACTACAACACTAGTAGATCCTATAAACAAAGATGTACTAGAAGTGAAATTACTAGAGAAGTTAGTACCAGAGTAGTGCTATGAATTTTTGCACCTCTTTGATAAGAAAGAAGTAGATACTTTACCACTACACTAGAAAATCAATCATAGGATTCCACTAGTTATAGGAGGTAAACCACTATAGTTACCTACTTATAGGCTATTAGAGGTATAGCTATAAGAGCTAAGGAAGTATATAATAGAAAATTTAATAAAAGGATTCATCTAGGAATCACAGTCTCCAGCAGGTGCACTAATACTATATGTTAAGAAAAAGGATAGATTTCTCCAGTTATGTCTAGATTATCGAGGACTTAATAAAGTCACTATCAAATATTACTACCTATTGCTATTAATCTAGGGGATGTTAGAATAGTTGAAAAAAGCAAAGACCTACACTAAGTTATACTTAAGACAAGTATACAATTTAGTTAGAATTATAGAAGGTGAGGAATACAAGACTGTATTCTACACTAGGTATAGTCATTATAAGTAAAAGGTTATGCCCTTTAGTCTCACTAATACACTAATAACATTCCAAACATTTATCAATATCATCCTAAAAGATCATTTAGATAATATATTGATCTTCTCAAAAAACCTGGAAGAACACATTAGCCATGTGTAAATAGTTTTAGAAAAACTTGGGGAAAACAAAGTTTATTATAAACTAGAGGAAGGTAAGTTCCATATCATAGAAACATAATTTCTCAGATATATTATCTCTATTAAAGGAATCAATATAGATAATAAGAAGGCTGAAGTAGTACTAGGATAGGAAATAACAAAGTTTGTAAAGGGTATTCAGATGTTCCTAGGCTTTACAAACTTCTACCAGAAATTTATTAAAGGACACTCAAGGATAGTATCACTGATAATCAAGGTATTGAAAATACAAACAGATAAAGAAGGTAGATACTACTTTTATAAGTCTCAAAGAAGATTTCACATCAGCACTAACCCTAAGACACTTTAATCTAGAAAAACCTATTATTGTAGAAATAGATATATATAATTATGTAGTAGCAGGTATCCTCTCCTAGATATTCCAGCACAAGGATGGAAAATAAGTTTTATACCTAGTAGTATACTTCTCTAAGAAGTTCAATCATGTAAAGTGCTGTTTTCCAGTATATGATAAGGAGCTGTTAGTAGTGATTCTCACATTTTCAGAGTAGAAACAGTATATAGTATACTCAAAATTCCTGGTCAAGGTGATAACAGATTATAAAATTTTAGAATACTTCATGATAAAATTGAATCACTGACAGGCAAGATGTTATAAGTTCCTATTAAAGTTCAATTTCCAGATATACTATCAACTAGGGAAATAAGGAGCAAAACTTAATACTTTAACTAGAAGAGTAAGAGATCTTCCTAGGGAAGGGGATAAATACCTTACTTATTAGGAATAAATAATCATCCAACCCTACTATTTAGACCTTATATTATAAGCAAGTCTATAGCTACATATCCTCTCAGTAACCATTGAAACATAAAGGAACCAAGGCTTCAAGGAAAAAATTAAAAGGTCTTATAATAGGGTTGCTACTACAAAGTCTATCCTGTAGTCCCTGCAGAAGGGAGAAAAGTTTTCAGGATATATAGAACTATCAGATTGTGAAATTATGCAAGAGTTATTATTATACAATAACTTACACTTTATCTGTAAGGCTATATGAAGGATTACCCTGATGGTGCTTAGCAAGATCGCTCCTATGTAATGCAACTATGTCATATACTCCTAATCAAGTATAATGTCCTATCCATATGATAGTGAATATGGGGAAGATAATATCCTGTATATCCCTAACTGGGTGAGGAAGCAAGGGCCTAGTTAACACATTACTGGTGGCTCTTTCCCATTACCCTACATCAAAATGCTAAGTAGTAGTAGGTATTAATGAGTATGACAGTGGTGGAGGCAACAAGGACTTGCCTCTAAGGGGTCTACTTAGGTATCAACAAAGGCCAGTAAATACAGCAATCCTTTTAAGGTGTAAGTACCCTGGTAGTCCTAAGGAAGGTAATCAATGGTTTAACCTGAGGTTGGCTTAAGCTAGTCTACGGACTCCTCAGCCTATTGCCATATTTACCTACATACCTTTAGGTATGCTTAGGATATTACACTTAGAGCTATAAAGGCAGGGGAAGCAAGAAAAATAGGAGCTACTGAACCTATATCATATGCTCTTAGTTGAGTGCAATGCCCTAGTTCTTTTAGTATTAAAGTTGCTTAGAGAAGCTCAGATATTCTATATCTCTAATAACTTAGACCTGAAAGTTCAAGTGCTCTGAGAAAACCATGATCACATAACTACTAGACATCCTAGAAGAGCTAAGATATATGAGCTAGTAATAAGGAACTAATTTTGGCCAGGTTTTTGAAAATACATTAACCAGTATATTATCTATTATAAAGTATATATAAGAGTAAAACCTGCTATACATACACCCTTTATCACCTTGAAACCCTTAGAAATACCTAACAAACTCTGGAATTCAATATATATACACTTTATAGTAGGATTGCTAACAAGTGAAAAATATAATACAATCCTTGTAGTAGTATATCGCCTAACTAAAATGGTGCACTACATCCCTACAACTGAACAAGTAATAAGTAAAGATGTAGTAACCTTTCTTATATTCCCTATTTGTTTATTTTACATCCCATTTCCTCCAATAAAGATGTAGTAACCCTATACCTATATCAGGTATAGAAACACCATAGATTACTAAAAGATATCACATCTGACTGTAGTCCCCAATTTATTTTAGAATTCTATAAATCCCTTTACTAAAGTCTGAAAATTAAGAACAATCTCAGCACCTCACTTGTTATGAACATTGGTAGTAGTCATATCAGTGTTACCTATACTATATAATGATGGAGGTTACGCTTAGGTTATCAATATATGAGCATACCATCTCCACCATTAACCATTATATTAAGCACTCTTAAGTATGATCCTCTATCACAGGACCTTGTAGCATGGCATAGCATGGTGTAGCTTTGCTATTTGCTCTGACTAGGCATAGGAAGTCAGCCCCATAGTTACTATATGATCAGCTATCAGTATGATACAACATTAGCCTAATTAATTCTGAGGTCATGATCTAGCAATTGGACTTGTATTGTAAGAGACTAGCACTAAATAGGAGTAAGGCCTATAAGAGTGTTGGGCAATCATATTCAAATCAAGTACTAATTGCATCCTATATTTTCTGGACTCTTCTACAGGTTTCAATGATTAGAAATCAAAGGATAGTATAGATTATGAAATAGTTATCTATGTTTCTATTCATTTATCATCTCTTTATCATCTCAGGTAAAGGAATTACTATATAAGTGCATGGTTATTCTATCTTATATTCTGGGGCGAGGATGGTCTAGTGGTATGGCTGTCCTGGTGTCGTTGTGTAGTAATGCACAATGTCGTAGGTTCAAATCCTACTCGTCCCATACCATACCACGAATTTCCAGTTGGTCGTAGGTTTTGTAGCGTAAGTGAGTTTTCCCCAACCATGCAAGGTTGGCTAATTACTGGTTTAGTCCTTGTAAGCGAATGCAACCGATGATCACAATGGCCGTATGAAGGGTTACCCTGAGGGCGCTTAGCGATGTATCGCTCCCTTTCTACTTAGGCCATCCGATTAAGTTCGTGTAAAAGCTGTCCGGTAGAAGAGTATGACCGAGGGAAAAGAGTTTCCTATCTTATATTCTCTTCTTTCCTTCCTTCTTTAGCATATACCTTCTTATCTTCTCTTACGATTACCATTGTGAAAGCCTTTAAGTTATTTTTGAGGCTTAAAGAATACCTTTATTCTTTTCTCTTCTCTTTTGAAGTCTACCCTAAACTTTGTAGGAAAGATATCATTTTGGTTGAGCTTTCATTTAGCTAAGATATCTGAGTTTACTTAGTAATATTTATGAAGTGTGCCTGAGGTGTCTTTACTGAGACATATACATTCTATATAGGGTAATCCATTACATCACTATTCTACCCTATATGAATACCTCTCAGTGCTCCAGAGAGTTTTGTATCTTCTTCTTTCCTAATTTGGCCTAAAACCTAATACAGAATATGGCATAGTTGTATTGCTAAAGTAGTTATCCTTTATACTAGAGATAATTAGTATATATAAAGACTACCTATTATACACATACCCCTTTAATATCTCCTGAATGTTCTGAATAATTTCCTCAAGGTCCTATCTCACTACTACTTTAATGTAGAGACTAAATACATTCCTCTGTCATCACTACTACTAATATTCTATCTTTGAGTATCCTATTAGCTATGATAATAGGGTAATTGTCTTCCCTCAGTCACTATATATGGATATGGTTTTATACTCAATTAAGAGTGAGTATATGACATAGTTGTATGAGGGGTGAGGATGGTCTAGTGGTATGGCTATCCTAGTGTCGTTGTGCAGTAATGCGCAATGTTATAGGTTCAAATCCCGCTCGTCCTATTCCATACCATGAATTACCGGTTAGTTGCGGGTTTTGTAGCATAAGCGAGTTTTCCCTAACCGTGCAGGGTTGCATAATTACTGGTTCAGTCCCTGTAAGCGAATGCGACCAATGACTACAATGGCCGTATGAAGGGTTACCCTGACGGCGCTTAGCGAGATCGCTCCTGTATTATGTAACTATGTCATATGCTCTTAATTGAGTGCGATACCCCGTCCGTACATCAGTGAACCGAGGGAGGACAAGTAAAGGACATAGTTGTATGACATAGGAGGGAACTTATTAAGCACTGTAAGGGTAACCCTTTATGTGGTAACTAGGATGATGGAGGATATGCTTCTACCTCAGTTCACTATTGTATAGGCAGGGCATGTACACAAACTTAATTGCAAAGATATAGCCACATACATAGGAGCAATCTCGCTAAGCACTATTATGGTAACCCTTCATATAGCCCTTGAAGTTATCAGTTACATTTGCTTACAATGACTGAACTAGTAATTAGGAAACCTTGTATGGTCAGGGAAAACTTGCTTATACTATAAAAACTATGACCAACTGGAAATTCATGGTATAGAATGAGGCAAGTAGGATTTGAACCTACGATATTACACATTTCTACACAATGACACTAGGACAGCCATACTACTAGACTATCCTCACCTACTATAACAATAGAGATGAGTATATCTTATATAGATGTACTGTAATGAACTGTGGTCATGTACTTTCCTACTTGTTGTATTCTCCTTATGTTTCCTGTTGTCAGTAATGTTCTTTGGAATTCTGTATTATGAATCATGAATTATCACTCAGTCATGTATGGTCACTCATGTTTAGCTATCTGCCTTGCAGAGGTTATGAGAATAGTGTTTAGATTAAATGATATATGGAGAAGAGTCATGTAGATAAAACAGGTTTTATAGAGACTGCTCTAGAAGGGAGGCAGTGCTCTTGGCTATTGGTATAAGAGAGAAGGAAATCTCGTAGTCCTGTATTTCCTTTCTTTCTTCTTTACGTAGTATCTTAAGTATACACCTTAGGAATAAAGAGTTTTTCCCACAAACCTTCAGCACATCATTGCCTCATGTAATGCGCACTTCTTAATGTCCTCTAAAAGAGTTGTGTATCTTCTTCCATCCTGATTTACCCCCAAAACCTTGATACAGACTAAGTATCAGTTGTATCACTGAAGGAGTTGTCCTTTACATTTACCTTATTTCTATAGCTTTTTAGAGACCTAGAAACTACCTAGCAATTAATTAACAATATATAAGAAACTAATATAGGAATTCCTATATATGCTTATCCTTACAAGTATTAGGTAATTATACCAGTAACTAAAAGTGTTCCCCTGAGAACCCCTACTACTAACCCTTTCCCTTCCCCCCTTAGTCTTTACTCTTTATACAGAGTTTAATTATTAGATACTTCATATAGATGATGTTTCCCTAAGAGTAGCATCTATACCCTATACTTTTCTCTATTCTTCTAGAGTTGACTCCATTTGAGATAGATTTTTCATAGTACTTTTTCTTTTTTAGAGGAGATAATTTTCTTAGATGCCTTAGCTAGTATAGTTATATGTAGATATTCTTTTTAGAAGGCCCCTTTGGGGCCTTGAAGAATAAAATAAAATTATATATATATACTTAATGTTGATCTATAAAGAATAAAGTAAATTATATATACTTGATATTGATTAGGTATTCTTGAGGGTACCATAACTATTCAAAAATATCATCTCTAAATAATATTAGTTGATGTACTAAGCTAATATTGTTTGGTATTATATTTATCTACAGAGTCTACTTCATTTCAACCTATCTCTAGTTAATAGGTTTCACCTTACTTATATTTAACATTTTAACTATAGGTATTAGACTCATGTTACCTCCTAGAGAGATATTAGTATACTGTATACAATAATAAGCTTAACCTTCTTAGACCTTGAATGTATTAAGTCCTTCCTTAGGATTGTTTCTAGTAATCCTAGGTTTAGGAAGATTAGGGATCTTCCTATAATATATTAAGAGTTATTCCCTTTATATATATCTTCTATAGCCTATAATCTACTTTTTATATCCTATAACCTTTTGAGCAAATTAAGATGTTAATAAGATATCATCATAAACTAAAGCTCTTAGCTAAACTTAAACTATTTTATAATACTTTTAAATATGATTTATACTATTTTTAACTTTTTCTATATATTGTACTAGACTTTATTATACTTACAGATCTATCATAATTGAAAGCTATAATGCTATAACTATTGTATTTTTATTTTCCTATATACTAAAATAATAAAAATACATTTGGATGTATAGAATAAGTAACTTTAAGGAATGAGATATGCATGTATATAATTGCTTTGAAGCTGTTGATTTCACCTATAAGTTACCTTGTATTAAGGAGCTTGTCTAATATTTTTTGCACTAAACTGATGATTGTTTGAAGGATAAATAAAATAAAATAAAGATAGTACAAATTATATATATAAAATGTACTATACTGTTTGGTCAATGCTAGCTCTATGTTTATACCATATTGTTAACCAATACTTTAAAAGAAGAAGCCATGAAATCTTTTAATAAAAATGTTAGAGCTGAGCGATTACAAGTAATATTGTGCAGAACCTTTAAGGAAAATTGGAAATCCTTTTCTTGTAAGAGCTAAGGAAAATTCGTAATCAACGCAGCCGAAATGTCTACCTTTGATAATCTCAGCTAAGTCAGAAAAAAAAATTCATTCTACAACAGGAGTTTTCATAATTCTGTTAGATTGTCCCGTCTCTACGTCTTGTACTGTTATGTGGTCGAATACGTTAAGCACATAGTCCCCGTTACATAGTGTGGTGCTACAGTTGGTACGTCCTGGCAAGTACGCCTGTGGTATAATTTCCTGAACCCCACACATTGCACAAAGATTGTTATTATACATACATTTCCCACCGATAACCAAAAGCAAAAGAAAAAAAAGTTTTTTTTTTTTTTTTTTCCCATAACCCCTGAAAAAGTCTTCAGCAAAAAAATACAGCCAGGTATATCGACACGGTTTAAATCATCAATTAAGCATACCCCCAAAAAAACACGGATAAATAAAGAAAAGAAAAGAAAAAAGAAAGAAAAAGAACTACTCGTTAACAGCTAGCAACATCCCCAACATCCCTTTGGTTTGACACGCCTGTTTCGAGTTCTCAATCTCGCGCGTGACGCGGTCGTACAGCCGTTTGATCAGCTTGTCGAATTCGGGCGACTGGCCGAGCGCGTGCGAGTACATGTCTGCACAAAAATTCGTTAGTTTATACACTGGAGGAGGAGAATAGGAAGGGGACCTAGAATATGTAAAGCAACATCAACGATGATATCGACATATCGCGGGTCCGCAATATGCTTAATGAGCCATTTGAGTACGGGCTGTAGCGTCAATTCGTCACGGTTCGCGAGTGCCGCACGGGTGGCGTTGCGGTATTTCAGCTCGTTGAGGAGAGTGAAGGTGGTTAACGGGGGGGTATTCTAATCCGTCAACTAAAGTCTTAATTGAGCTGGTTATATTGAGGGGGAAAGCAAACGTTATTCAACACAGCATCCAACGCATCCCAATACCGGCCTTTCCTCAATGTCTTCTCCCAAGCCCTCTCCTTCTTTCTCTTGCTCTCGAACTCGACAATCACGTCTACGCCCTCCCCTTTAAATCCCATGCCTCTGATTTTCCTGGCATATGTGCTACTCTTCTTCTTAGCTCCCTGTCCGGTAATCGGATCTATGCCCTTCGCAATCATATCCAGAGCTTTCTCCTTCTCCCGTTCCTTCACCTTATCCTTCCCTCTAGTCCGCGTCCGAATCGATAGTAACCCGCCCACCATTCCTACCGCCATATGCTTCTCGTCTGGCGACACCCCAACCGATAGGATCGGGGCGGGATATTTTATACCATACACCACCTTCCACGAAACAGGATCATAGATCTTGACGTGCCCGTCGAGACCCCCAGTGAGGACCCGTCTGCCGCCATCTCCGGAGGACACCGCAAGCGCGGTAACAGTCTTTTGGTGGTTCGCAAGAACACTTAACGGTCGCGCAGCGACGACATCCCATACCTGCACTACTGGACCACTGGCGGCCAGAATCGTCGTTGCCCCCGGCATCGGCAAAACTGCATCAACAGGACTCTCATGTGTCAAAGCCATAACTTCACCATTCCTGTCCGAAGCCCGCGGGTCCCAAACTCTTACGGTGCCGTCATAACTCCCAGACACAACCATGGTAGCGGCCGAATCAGGAAGGAACGCAGCGGCACGAACATAGTCCTCGTGTCCCAGGAACGTATGTGTCGACTTCGCGCTGGGCAGATCCCACAGTCTGACGCTGGAGTCGTCACTTGCGGATAACAGCGTGGTCAGGCTCGCGGGCGAAAACTTCGTCACCTGTACCGGTTGCTTATGCTCGTCCCACGTTCTCAAGATAGCTCTTGAGGAGAGATTAAAGACCTGGATAAGGCCGCTGGCATCACCGGCGACAAGCGCTTTTCCATCGGGACGGATATGGCCGGAGTATGCGATGTCTTTGAATCGCGATATGGTCTTGGAGACGGACCGGGTTTTCGATGAAAAAATCTTGATTAGTGTCGACGAGGTGATTGCGAAGTCGTGAGGCATTATCGGCGCAAAGTTGATGGATGTTACGGAGGCGTATTCATGGATTAGCAGCGGGGACTTGAAGGAGCGCCAGTAGCGCTGTTCGGGGGTGGTAGAGGCAGGAAGCGTTGGGAGCTTGGTGGGTTGGATACGGGTCACCGGGGCCGCCATTGTAAGCGGATTGTAGTGAGTAAAGCTATATCGAGTTGTCGGGACGTTGCAGTTATAGTTGGGGGGGAAAGTCGGCAGGTTTGCGAAGGTATTGAGGTAGCTATGGTGCCAAAGTAGAGCTTGCGATGATGGTTGGGGAATTGCTATGGTGAAGAGGAAAAATTTTGGGTTTTTTTTTGAGATTCTAATCTTATCGCTTGGCAAAAGCTTGGCAATTTCCAAGCTAAAGTTCAGCAGAGGTAGCTGCAATTATCTAGGATCTTCCTATCAAAAAATCTGATATATAAAAGGTTCCAATGTACAGTTGATACAGCAGCATTTTTTTTAAAGCGAACTACTACTATTTTTCCGCGAGACACCCCAACCACATCACACGAAATCATTTGCTCACGTTTTGCCCCAGCTTCCAATCATAAATCCTTCATATTAATACATTACTCCGCAACTTTTTCAACAATTACATACGTTCATAGTCGTACATTATTTTTTGCAAAACTAACGCCCGTGCCATCCCCCTAGGATATCCACATTACACATATATACTTAGTCCAACAAAGAAGCATACAATAAAAAGTGGAAGAAAATAACTCTATACTTCTATAGAAACAACCCCATCTCATCTCCTCTCTCCAAGAATTTTGAGCATGGTCGTTTCACAAGTAACGTTGGTATAACGCGAAAAAGTAAAAAAAAAAAAAAAAGGGGGGGGGAAA
>JABYPW010001675.1:0-14237 GCA_016880775.1 Phymatotrichopsis omnivora
AAATTTTTTTTTTTTTTTTTTTTTAAAAAAAAAAAAAGCTTGGAGAAAAAAGGTTAGGGTAGGACAACGTCTTTAACAAAACCAGGGCATGCCCCGAACCTTCCAGACGTTTCTCATAGGGCTCGGGAACGAAGCCTTTTCTCGCTAGCTACGTAACTTAGTCCAACCCACCCCCACCCCCCCCGGCCCTGCGAGCCGCTACTTAGCGAGCAGAGCATAAAGACCTTCTTTCTCCTTCTACCATACCCCCCCTTCAACTGTTCTCCCTTCTCACAAGTCTCAACGCCATGCGATAACCTTCGCCCATCTCCCCGTCACGGGCACTACAAACAAACCAGCAATTACGTTACTTCAGCCGTTTACTATCCATTACCGAGCTCATTTACTAGAAGACGTTGCAACAAGCTAATAGCTGAAGGCTAGAGGAGGAAACGGGGTAGAGCACAAACACGATAGAGGAGGGAAGAAAAAAAAAAAAAGAAAAAAAAAAAGGAATAGAAATAGGAATAGGAGAAAAACAGGCTAGTGAGGAAAGGGTGAGATGGGATGGAATGGAGCGCGGATTTGACGCGGAAACGTCCGGCGAGTGATGATTTGCTGGCGGAACAACCGTTGTCGAAACGGCTGGAATTGTTGAATCTCGGTCAAGGTATGTTACCTTCCTCTTCCCCCTCCCTCTCTCCCACCAAAAAAAAAAAAAAAAAACACAATTCACTCCACAAACACGACTTAACCTCGCCTAGAAGCAAAGGCAAAGCGTCTCCGGAAATCCCCAGACCAACCGCCCCCCTCGCCAGCCCCACAACCGCCGCAGCAAGATGCAGAACGCATGGAAGTCGACAACGTAACCTACATTTCCTCCATAGACGCCGAACTCGCCGAGGAAGACTCGCCCGAGGAGAATCCCGAGAGAAAAATCATCTTCATACCTGACGTGGAAAAGAAACTTACGAGGATGCCTTATGCGCTCTTGAGCTTGAAGGATAAGGAACAGAAGGCACCGTCCAAGGATCTGGTGCTGTATTCTGTTCCTGCGAGCTTGAGCGTCGAGGAAGAGAAAGATAGTGTTAGGAAAGCGATTATTGAGGCTAGAGAGAGAGTGCGGAGGAAGCTGGCGGAGGATAATTTGAGGATTGAGCCGCAAAAGTTGATTACGGGGGTGGAGGATGGAGATGGGATGGGAGGTGTAATGATAAACGGTGTTGGGGGGATGAGCGGCGTTGGGGGAATGAATGATAATGGGATGATGAACGGTGATGAGATGCTAGATGACCCTGATGCTATGGATATTGAGTGATAGGTATGTAACAAGGGGGATGCAGTGCGGTGAAGGAAATAGAGTGACGAACCATGAAAAATGAATATGAACAAAAGATAATGGGTAAGCACGAAAAAAAAAGTTTGTAGTATGCGACCTGTTGTACTTTTCCTCCAGCCCAGCCAGTAATATATATATAAATTGAAAACAATGAAATAGACCCTCCCTTCCTGAAGGATATAAAAAAAAAAAAAAAAAAAAAAAATCCAATGGTGAACCTCGTCCCCATAATTTCTGACTCTGCTAATAATAACAAATGAAATAAAGAAAAGAAAAGAAAAAAAAAAGGGGGGGAGGAATGGAAAAAAATGGAAAAAAATGGAAAAAGGAAAATGCCAAGAGAATAATGAAAGGCTTTGAACAATTCCAAGAGTGAGTTCAATATAGCGAAACGGGCAGATATGAGAAAAGAAAGATATAAGAAAATAAAACTCAGGCCAAACCGGTGTCCAACTCTAGACAGATAACGGAAACAGAAAGGACATAAAACCAGCCAAAGAAAAAAAAAAAAAAAAAACCGAATCAAAGATACTCAGAACCCCAACCCGCGAAAAGAAAAAACCTCCTTCCATCCATCCTACCCAGCCTGTCCCGTTCCATTCCACTCCATTCCACTCTAATACTCGCATTATATACCCAAGTCCCAAATTATCTTCATTTTTATATTTATATATTTATTCCTTTCACTATTTACTTCCTAGAATTTGTATTTCTTTATGGATATGTGTGACCATAGTATGGATTATTGTTTTGCGGGTACGGAATATAAGCGGGTACCACGGCAGGTGGTGGCACAGCGATGTTGCTGCTGCTGCTTTCGCCATTGGGATTTTGTGTTTGGGTTTGGTTTTCATCCTGAGGGCGAGAAGAGTCTTGGGAAGGGTTAACCTTTGTGGCCCCTTGGGGGGGCCCGCCGGAGTAGATGGGGGGTTGGGCATAGTTGGGGTTGTAGGCTGTTGGTTTGTTAGCTTGGCACTATGTAGTTCGAGGAGTTTTTAGGGTGTTTCTGGTTTTTGGAAAGGAGGACCTGGAGGAGGCATGGAGTGGTGCGGGCCCTGCGGGGGATGCATAGGGTACATGGGGTACATAGGATATTGTCCCCCGGTCTGGTGCTGGTAGAAACTGAAGTTTTGTTCGGGCTGTTGGAGGTGAGGCTCGAATTGCGCTCGTTGGCTTCGGGGGACGAGCCACTGTAACCGAACAGCAATCGTTAGCGAGTTTTATAAATAGCCTTCACCGCCACGGCAATTATAGTATCATCAGACGGTTGAGGGAGAACGTACTCGATGATATGGTAGCGGTGGTAAGCCTTTCTTTATCCTCCGGTTTGCGTGCCACCACATTCCCAGAATTACGAGGAATCCAAGCAGCAGAAGCCCAAACAGAAGCCCGTATTTGATCGCTCTCGCTTCCTGTTCGTTTTCAAGTTTGTTAGAAGTGTTCGAGAGAGAGTGAGGGAATTGGAGACTGGTGGAGGAGAACAAACATCAGACCAGTACCAGTTGTAGCCACCGTCGTTGTCGTCGAGATATTGAGTATCGCCGACTTCAACCTCGTTTATCCCGTTGTCATTTGGATCTTGCTGATCTCGCGTCGCGAATGCCGCTGACCTTCGCAGAAGGTAAGCCATGACGAATGATGGGTGATATCGTATGTATTTGCAGATTCGAGTACTGGTAATGAAACGACTCCAATGAAACCAAAAACGAGGATACAATGTCACTCGGAACAAATCAAGGAAGTAGTTAAGTGGAAAAATAAAGAATGATGAAAGGAGTGTAAGCGAAGCGAAAGAATAAAAATGACCCCCGCGAGCAAGAGGTGACGGAAACGAAGTGTTTGGCGGGAATGAGTTGAGGTGACTGGAAAATCGGGCGGGGGGGATGGGGGGGCGCTCTCTCCCACAAACAAGAACAAGAACAGAAGTTGGAGACGTCCAGAGCTGAGGAGTTGGGGAGAGAGGCTTACCTACTCTTCCTTAGCTAGGATGCTCGACATTTACCCGAACTTACATAGTGTTCATCCCAGGAACGCGGCGTGGCTGTGTGGCTGCTGTTTACATATGTATGTCGTTGGTCCCTTCTGCTCATCCTACGTTGTTTACAGTAATGTACTAGTACATCGATTATGATATGCAGGCCCACTCAGGCACCCCCGATCATTGCAGATGCGCTTGCTCCATGCGGGAGCACTGCTTGCGTTTCCCGGAGATTCCCTGCCATTTCAGTGTATCCAAGGGAAATTTTAAAACCGGGACGACCCTCAACATGACAGTTCCTTGGCAGGGGATTACGCAGTTCGTGTTCTCCCATACGCATACATATGCGTCTTTAATGCCGCTCCAAGCCTCGTCGGATGCCTTCGAGAATTATTTCGAACATGGAATCGTATTCTTTGGCTAACGGACTTGCTAGCAGAAAAATCGCTTGAGGTCTGTCGTTTTTCAAAACTGCACCGTGGACGGGCACTGTACTAGTAGATTCAGATCGTGTTACAAACGACGTAAGCATCGCTAAGCGCGTGGTGCTTTCTATGAATGCATATGCTCCAATTGATGTATTGGATTTGGCGCTTGCTGGTTTCAACATCTTGTGTGTTTGAATCGATATCGTTTTTTTAGGTATCGTTTTACAGGCTATCCGAATGTTACACTTTATCGATTTGCACCGCTTCTTCTGTCCCCGGAGCTTCGACCACCTGCTACGCGGAGTGCCGCCACTTCGTTCGATTCCGGAGTCGCTACAACTTTGCCAATGCATAACGCTTGTCTCTGTTTTTGAGTTTCCAAAAGCTTCTCTATCCTGCAACGTTTCCGAACTCCGATTTCCTGTGCAAAAACGTGTTCACAAAATCCATATTTCGAGGTACTAAATGCGGAAAAACAATGGGAAGAAAATGACGGTGCATGTACTAGACTAAACAATTGCTAAGCGAATCGTCGCAGGGGATCGTGGGGAGAAAAAACGTCACTCCATGAATTTGCAAGCTCGTCGGTGATTACTGATCTTCCATTACGACAGTTAATATATTGGTTTCGAAGGGGACCAAACATTGGAGGGTTGTTTTGCTAAAATTATCAACGAACTGGCTTGCGGGCAAATAGCATGGGAATAGCAGGGTTTATAGGTGCTCTTCATGGAGTATCACTCGGTGTCTCTGCAGGGGGTTGAAAGCAAAACCACCGAATCAACTAGGCAGAAGGAAGGCATCGGAGTTCCTGGCTGTGTGGCGGAGTGCTTTCAGCTTTTATTTGTAATATAATGTCTCAAAGGTGCATTGCTAGTAATTTTACAACGATACATTTAATTGGCTTCGCCGTTCGCCCGGAAATATTTGCTTGATTATGCTTTTTATGTCCTCGGAGATCCAAGATAAATATGCACGGAGAACGTTGGTAATGATATAAAGTTCACTCTTGCAGGAGGGGAAATGGTATAAATAATCCTGCATTCTTAGGTTCACATATCACATATGGTAAAGCGAGCAAGTCTTCATATTCTTCATTATTTTCTATCTTCTTTCGGTATTACGAACCCCGACCGCGGGTGACCGCAGCCGACGTCGGCGATATATACCCACAACGATAGACAGTGCACCATACAATGCTTCAATCTATTAATCGTAGTTTATAAATCTGGCAGTTTAGCGCGGTTTTCGCCTGGTTTCTATCAGTTCTGGTTTGGCGGCGCGAGAAATATGTTAGAAATGCTAAGTGGGGCAGAAAAACAAAGCTCGATGAACGTTAGATGAAGTATTTTCCTACCGAAAATTGGGAGTTTTATTAATTCGCCTATTAATTCGCAGGTCGAGCTTTTTTTAACACTTTGAAAATAGTTGATGTTTCTTTTCCAAAACCAATAGAATACTAGTTACTCAACCTCCCTCTCTTCCTAACAGCGGTACGTAGATAGGACTTTCTTTGCAATACTATTCAGCCTCTCTGTAGAAGTTTTGTTTCAGGCCATTGAGTGGATGTTGAGTAGAATATATATACATGGATACATAGATCCGATGATCATGTCATATGGTCAGCCACGCGCCACACACCAGCCTTCAGCCCTACAAGTGCTCTTACTACGCATACGTCAGGAACACTTAAATGCATCACCAGAACTCTCACCAAGGTCCCACCTTCGCTAAAGCACAATAGAGCCCTCCACATCACTCCCCATTTATTGTGCATACATACCCTCGACCTTTAACCCACAACAACAATAATGAAATGTCAAAAGTGCCGGCAACCGATAAAACTTCACGGCTCCCTTGAAGAGCTTAGCTCCGCCGCTGTCAACCTTCTCATTGGTACCAACGCCCTGCTCGCGAATATTCTATCCTGGTGCTAACTATATCGTAGGGCCCTCCGCAAACTCCAGCCAGCTCCTCGCCGAGCAACTCCCGCCAAACAGACCACCTTACCCCGCCGACCGACGAGAGGTCTACGATAAAGCCGCCAAAAATGCTTCCGTCCCAGTATTCAAACGGGTTGTCCCAGCAACTCGATATGGCTCCACCTCTCCTCACGGCCCTTCCGGGGGCCATTCACGATCGCACTCAACACCGACACATAGATCCGTATATCAGAATACGGCCGAGTCGTTTGTGATGTTGACACAATCCCAGCTTACCCCGACACCCCCAGCGTCCCGCTCCAACAGTGGGATACCGCCGGAATTTGCAAATGTCGAGGTGGAGCAGGATTTGATGTCCTCGCAGATGAAGGTGAAGGCTAAGCTGTTTGATATACTTTCATCGAGGACTGATATAGATCATCCGATATGCACGGAATGTACCGAGATGCTTGTTGAAGGGTTGAAAAAACGCCTTTCGAACTCGGTCCGGGAAAGAGACGCCTTCGTCGACTTTTTGAAAAAGGTCAATGCTGGGATACCGACAGATGCAGAACGGGAGGCGGCGGAAGAAGATTTGAGACAACTAAAAGCTGAGGAGCAAGCGGCATTTAAGGAATTGCAGGACGCGGAGAAGGAGAAAGCTGATATCGAAGCGGAGATCAAGGCGTTGGAGGAAGAAGTGAGAAAACTAGACGAAGAGGAGGAGCTATTTTGGAGAGAGAATAACAAATCCAAGCTTCGACTGGACGAGTTCCAGAACGAGAGAGACAGCGTTAATCTCCAGTATGATCACGACTCGCGGCAGCTGGAGAAGTTGCAGAGGACAAATGTTTATAATGACACATTCTGCATTGGACATGATGGATACTTTGGTACTATTAATGGACTGCGGTTGGGGAGACTGCCTAATCAACCAGTATGTTTTTTTCTTTTTCTTTTTCTTTTTTTTTTTTCTCCCTTCGTTTGCGATTTGCAAATAGAAGCCAAGCTATAAAATGCACATACAGAAACAAGTGAGATTACTAAAAACACAATTCGTTGTGCAGGTGGAGTGGAGCGAGATCAACGCGGCTTGGGGCCAAACCCTCCTCCTTCTCGCAACCATTGCCGAAAAACTCTCCTTTACCTTCGACTCCTACAAGCTAAAACCTATGGGTTCCACCTCACGCATCGAAAAAATCGAGACCTCATCTTCAAACAACAGCATTAAGTCGACAACTATGGAGCTATATTCATCGGGAGATCTACCAATAGGCCGGATGTTCATGCACCGAAAGTTTGATCAGGCCATGGTGGCATTCTTGGAGTGTCTAAGGCAACTGGGAGAGTTCGTAGAGAGAACGGATCCGAAAATGAAATTACCGTATAAGATACTCAAGGATAAGATTGGGGATAGTTGTATTCGACTGGCGTTTAACCAGGATGAGACGTGGACGAAGGCCTGCAAGTATACGTTGACTTGTGTCAAATTTTTGTTGGCGCATACTAGGTATGAGGGCTGATCGCATTTTTATTTGCCTTTAGGAGGGAAAGAAGCTAATGGATCTGGCATATAGTAATACGGCGTATGCCGAACGAGCAAGCACGTAGTCATGATCTGCGAGGGAGAAGGATTGGGGATTCTCGAAATCGGGGATTGCAGAGATGTAAATATTTATTGTGGAGTTGGAGGCAATGAGGAACGTTTATATGTAGCATTGCTGCTTTATGGATGCGTATACAATCAGAGAGCTCTATGCGAGGGAGTTATGGGATTCAATAGAAAGCCTATAAGCTGTTACTTTTTTTTGAGGGAAAGTTCATCGAATCTTCCAAAGAGTCAATCATGTTCTCTCACGTGGTAGGCCGTACATAGAATCTATTCTGCTGCCACGAAACGTTTCCTCCCACGCTGGAGCATCGAACGATTTCAGAGCACGAAATAAGCGAGATTTCAGCACTCTACAAGTCGTCGCTCGAATTACATCTTGGCAGCACGTATTCGCTGCCACGGCACGATGTGGCGCATACGGTGGCAAAAACATATATCTCTCAGCACATTAAAATAATTTTATTTTCTAATACCACAACAACTCGAAGATTAATGAATTACATTTTTGCGGCGCTTCTCTTTATACTTTCTTGGTATAATCGTGGCAATTCAGCTGGGAGGTTCCTTCAATCATATGCATTCCATCTTCATCTATAATCGCGACAAAAGAAGGGAGGAACAGGGTGTCTTTGATTTTTATTTTATTTTTTGATACTTTGATAAGTACATGTACAACGAATGTAAAGATGTTTCTACGTTGATGAGGAGTTTGCCCTATATATACACTTTCTACCGGCTATTTAGCATTCTTCCACTGCAGTGGATACTTTAGTTTTTGTTGGTGAAGATTATAGTAAAGGGTACAGTAAACATAATAGAAATGTATGAGGACAGGGCAGTTGAAGACGACATGTACAGGCTCCCCACATACCCACCCAACCGCCAAAACCCCTCCCCTGAAGTGATTGTATTCCTTTAAAATCCTTTTGGCACAGTTTGCAAATTTCCTACCTTTGGGGTGATATTTGAGCAAAATACACGATAGCTTGTGGGATTGCAGATGGATGGAATATATAACCTATAGCTACTGTGTTGGTAGCATGGGATAGAGATGGAGGGATATAGATTTGTTGAAAGGTTTAGAAACGGCATTTGAAAAATCTTGTTTCATAATCTTCGTGGTGTCGAAGTGAAAGCCATCCACCGAGATACATCCGGCATGCAAGCTTGTGGCTTATGTAAAGAACATTATCGAGAAAGCTCTGGAATAATAGCCACTATGACCGAGTGATAAGGCATGATATAGAAATCGGAATAAAGTAACTATGCAACTACTAGGTGCTTTGAATTGAAGTCCACATAGCAGTAACATTATACCGAGAGAAAATTGTTCAGAGATTGAGAAGATGTGATGGCCAGGCAGCAATCTACACCTCCACGCACAGACTGCTCTTTCGGCTAGCGTACACCCATGTGACAGAAAAATAGCCCAACAAAAATCTGCTCTTCTGGCCATCACACGCGTGCTGTCTACGCTGACCAGTAGTATGTGTGCCTTGGCATCTTCAGCCGTTTATGAAACCCTCTCCACTCCATCCTTCTTTCTCCTTCTTCTCCAGAGTCTGCTGCCTCCATACGTCGCAGCACTTTTTATTTAAAATAAAAAAAAAAAAAAAATTTCTTCATGCATTCATCAGAGAAAATCACCGCAACGCTCAGTCGGTGCCACTAAAAGTCTGATCAGATTTTTACATCTTTACCTCTCAGATGTCCACAATCCCAGCGGCAAGTCGCGATGTTTTAAGAAATGAGGAGGAAGACACTTATTAATCGGAGACAATGTTAGCCGAGATTTGTAAGTAAGATGTTCAATTTTTGGATGGAGTATTCTAGACTTTTGTTAACAAGCCTTTCGACAGAAACTTGAATCGTCTCAATCAAACCACTTGCAATACTTACCTTTTATCGAATCACACACCCGCGGAATAAATAGTGGAAAACAGCCAAACCAAAAACCAAGTTAACCTATTAAAGCAGGGCTGTATTTCAACATCGACATTGCATTCCGATACTGCTTTGAACTATGATATCCATTTCTTTCCTACCGGCAAAAACACTTTCTGCTCTAACCATTTTTGGCACTTTCCGCCATGCAATATTAAAGACTTCAGGTTAATATTTGATGATGACCCGATACTTCTTCCAAATTACCCAAAGCACACAAAGGCCCAAGTACAAGAGCTCATTGGCCATGCAGTAGAGTCTCGGGCATGTTCCATGATATTGAGATCATGTGAAAGTTTATTGTTCTTGGATCAGACACAAATACTTATTATTTCAACAATCTCCTCGACTCACAGCAGCAGTTACTTCTCAAGACCAATGGAGACTTTTCACCGCAATATTTTACTTCATACAAGAAGACTGAGGGAGCTATCCCTAGCTCAATTTTCAAGGCATTGCACCGAGCAAATCATTACTCCTCCGAGCTACAAAGCAAATTTTGCAACCTCCACCAAATGAATAGAAGCTAGTCATTGTTCATACAAGTCTTACTATTCATCACAGAAAACTCGACATTTCCGTTTCACCCTCCATTTTGCAGAAATTCTTGAGGTATACTCCAGAAGTCAGCAACTCAGAGTCAGAAGGACCAAATTCAACCTCAGAGAGGGAGTTCGTAGAACTCGCTCCCAGCTCGGATCACAGCATCAAAGTCGTCGTCCGCCATTACTCCTACTATTTCACCGCCACAATAATGATTCAGAGAGGCTGAGTGGTATATATATATATATATATCGGTGCAAGTCACATTTCCTCGTTTCAACTATGCGGCCTGAACTCTCGCTATATACATGAAAATCTTGTCTTTCTTCAGTTATACACAACATGTTATCATGGATAAAACATTGCCCGAGTTTCGGAGGCTTAAACAGACTGTGCAAGTGTCTAGTATTTGCGCGAAACAACAGCGTGTTGACACAGTGGGATCATTGTTTCCCTCGCCAACTCACCACATATTAACGGCTCAATATTGGCAACACCGGGTGGCCATGGAAATCTCACTACCTTAGAGAAGGTCGTGAGCTACTACTCCAGCTAATATCGGTTAATAGACCTCTCACCATTGACTGCTTGCATCTGCCAAACCCAGCAAAAGCAAACGGTGACGCCATAAAACATCTATTAAAAAATCTTTTATTATTTTTCCGACAACAGAAGAGAAAAAGTCCTCCTTTAGTACCAAGTGCTATATTCCTATCGTACACTATACCGTCCTTGATGCTCCATTTCACGCGCAACGAAGCTTACGAACAAAAGGGAAGAGATATCGAGAGCTTGCTCGGGACAATCAACAAGGAAAAAACAAACACTTCCAAGTTTCAACTTTTAACACAACCAATTGAAGAAAGCGTTCCCTCAACCACCAAAGGTTGTCATTCATTATACACTACAGTGCCCATGAACTTCCATTATAATCACAGTAAAAGCTGCGAAGCTAGGAGTAAAATCAATATCAAATGCACGCCCCCATACTGTACACGTTGACTCAGGAGCTCCTTTACAAGCAGAAGGCAAATCCAACATGCCCTGAATTATCCACGACCACAAAAAAAATGCCACACCTTCTTTCTATTACAGCAACCTAGAACTTCTCTATCCTCCTCCGATATATTCTCCTGTCCGGCGGCAGTGACAGCGCAAGCCCATCCGCCATACATTGCGGTGGAAATTCGGGGGAATAAGAAGGAGGAGAAGATTAGGAGAGCTATATATCAAAAAAAAAAAAAAAAATCATAGCTTCGAAAAAAATCCTAAAAGTTGCCTTGCCATTCGCCTCAAGGTTATATCTTCGTGGTTACGGGTACATGAGGTACAATGCGATGTAATAATAATGGACGATACGCTACACTGGAATTTGATATTACGAGGAGGATGGAAAATAGAAAGGAGAATCAATGAATTAGTCATCGCCGATACCTCAAAAGGACGAGCATCGCTAAAGCGTTTCCGCCAGCTCGGCGCCATGTTGTGAAGTACTATGGTTTGAACGTTACTTATAATGAATATAACAGATACTTTCAAAATAACTTCCTTTCTTTCCATATCCATGTAATTATCAAGCCAAAACTACCCTGTGACTAATTTTACCGAGACGAGTCTCAAACTCAATCACTCCCATATCATATTCCTTACTTCCTTTTCAACTCTCCCTCAGCATTCATTTGTTTCACAATTACTCACTCGCCCTCCTCCACCCTCCCAGTGCCCCATCAATGCAACAGGAATATCCCTTTGCTAATGCATAAAACAGCAGCACTCCAGACCGCCATACCATCTTCAAAGTGCATCTTGACTACCACAGGACCACCTTCGCTCGGCTGGCATACATTATATTTTCTTTCGAGTACACATCTATGTTTTTCTCCACCCGCCCCCTTAAACGAAATAGCTAATCGTCACTCTAATCTCATCTTCATTTTATATTTTACCCACACCCCGCCAGAACAAAATACATCAGAGCCACTCCCCACTTCGCAAATACTCGGGTATTAATGCACATTCCTCGAAGGGGGAGGAAAAAAAAAAAAAAAAAAAAAAAAACGCCTCTATACAAAAACCGCAAACATCATACTTTCTCTCCCTGCACCATTACCGTCTTCTATAGTATAAAAACCACGAATTATTGCAATACCCCTTCCGTCACTCCCTCACTCCGCATCACGTTTCCCTTCCTCTCTCGCCCCCCACCCCCTATAGAAACTAAAAAAAGTACTAAAACGGGAACCAAAATTTTCTTTTTCTGCACCTCTTCCGAAAAGGTAGTGTTTCGTATGTTCTCAATGTTATTGAAACACCTCTTCAAATCTATGCATCCCTCTCCTTCCCATTTCCGTTCAAAACACCCTGGTATTTCATCGATTGCGGTGCCGGCGAGTAGGGGATGCTGAGGCACTTAATTCTGAGATATCCGCAGATGGAATCGATTACCAACACGGCCCATCTGAAATACACCACGACGGCGAAAACGAAGTATGCTCTTAAATACCACAATTCGACGAAAGCTGACACCGGGGGCCTGTTTCTTACGTTAGTCTATGCACCCAAGGAACCAAGAGAACAAAGAAAAATCAAATAAATTGTGGCAACCGACAATCCGAAAATCGGCAAATTCGCCAACGCGGCACCGCCAACTAGGGGTGCCAAAAGAATTGTCCAATACGGGAATGGCTGTCGGGTCAAATGTGCAAGGATAATCTTCGTCGTCATTCTACCAAAAACGAAGCTGAGGGTAAGACAGAAGAGAACGAGTCTGTTTTCTTCGAGGAGGGTGGTGTGGGGGGAGTAGAGCCAGAAACCGCAGGAGAGGGTGAAGATTATCATGGGTGTCCATTCAAGGAATACAGGGAGGATGGGAAGATTTTGGCGACGGCGGGCGGCGGCAACATTGTAGACACTGGAAAATTCGGGGTTAGCAAACCATCGAGAATGGATACATGGATAAACATGGGTTGAATACCAGAATGGCAAGTGCGCGCAGAAAAACGAGATCAAGAGCATGGGGACCCAGAGATCCTGAACACTGTATCCCTGCAACGGCCATTCCTGCCCAAAAAGCAATCCAAACTTTTGTTGCCAAAGCTGGGGTCCATAGTATCCCGACGCGATCATAAAGCTGCAAGCAATGATCAATCCTTCTAAAACTTCAATCAGTATTCCACAATTTCTTTTAAAAATAACCGAGCAAACCCACCGGTTGGCCCATTGAAGTATCCCAAATAAAGCACGTGCGAATGATACGTTTCCCAAGTCGAAAAGAACATGGGAAGACACGGAATCAACGCCGTGAAAACACCTGCCTTTGAGGGTCCCAATCCCATGCAGGCAGTTTCGCAAAGGCTTGCCAAAGTGCAGTTCAACGAGTCAATTCCATGGCTAAAACCCCTAATCAGCGCACAAACTTCCTAGACTACAAATCCAAAAATTCCTTACTCGAAAAGCTCTCCTAATGGCGAGCTAGACCCAGTTCTTCTCGCCTGCTTCCCATCGATATTGTCCATGGTCGAGTACGCCCACAGCCCGAACGCGAACGAATAATACAGCCATGCTGGGCCAGGACCGACAAGATCGGGCATGAAAATCTCCAAACAAATAACATTTGCCAGGATGAAACCGAATCCGACCAAAGTAACTGCGTTAGGAGCGAGCCACCGCGGCAACAGCTCAACCATAAAATTCCACTACATCATCGACCCCTATTAGCCCACCCCAACACCCGTAACCGAAAAAAAAAAAAAAAAAAGCGGAAACCGTAACCAGAAAATCAGGGAGACGGATAGCAGTAGAGAGAGGGTGGAAATACGTAGTGCTTCAGGATGTACCGTGATATCAACGACTTATCAACGCTCTGGTACTGATACGATTTGAGATGTATCAGTTGGTCCTCCCCGAGGAATTCCGTCGACCGTTTTTTCCTGTCTGGGTCCGCGAGATCCACGGTAAGCCCAACGCCCTCCCGCCGTCACAAGGAGAAGTTAGAAGAGGAGCTCACCTTTCGACGGCTTCGAATGCATCGTCCGCGTGTCAACCCACGAAGTCATCTTCCTAAATGGACCGGAGTCGGAATCAACAGCAGTGAATGGTAAACTCCCGAGAGACTAGCTGAATTTCCCGTGGAAGAAAGAAAGAGAGAATGGTCGTAACAACGTTAACGCAGAAATAAAATAAAATAAAAAAATAAAATAAAAATAAAAAAATAAAAATAACTTGCAGAAACAAAGAGGAGAGTAAAGAAAAAGGGAGACGAGACGGGCAGAAGGAGCGAGTGGAGGGAGGAGGATCGGAGTCGGAGGAGGATCGGAGTCGGAGGAGTAGCAGAGATGAGCAGGGAGAAGAGAGCATTCTACTAGCTGCAGCTGCTAGCCGGAACTGACTTCATTTTGGAGCACGCAGGCGTCCCTACATACGTTTAGACGCATGCTTGCCCTCGACGCGAGCCTGTTTGGCTGAACTCTCCCAACCTGCGACAAAAAAAAAA
>JABYPW010001676.1:0-14235 GCA_016880775.1 Phymatotrichopsis omnivora
ACCATAACCCCATCTCTCCCCACCGCCTTTACCAGCTTCCCATTAAGAACCGCATCAAGCCTCCAACAGTCCAGTTTCCCTCTTGTCGGCCTTCTCGAAGGATTATGGGAGATCGTGGAGGACATGTTTTCCCAGTACTCGGTGCCATCTTTTTGCGGGGGTAGTTCTGGTGAGATGTGAATTGTGGTGTGGGGGAACAGCCGGGGTGGAGGAGGGAATGGGCGAGTTGGGGGCCTCGTAGCTTTTCGAGCGGGAGATGATGAGTTTGGGGAGGAAGCGAAGCGTGAAGGATAGTTGGAGGTTCAAGGGGATGGAATGCGCAGGGAGGTAGAGGTATTTTGCGCGTGGAAGGTGGTGGAACATTTGTGCTGAGGAGAGGGAGTTATTGGATTAAAAGGTGAATATTGAGATGCGAGAATAAAATCGATGCGCATGCGGTGGGGAATTGTGTTTTTGTTTTGAACTGTATAACATCGGCTCATAGAGGGGAGTAAGAGCGTCGAAGAGCGGAAGCTCTAAATGATATAGATCTATCTATTACGGAGAACGGTGAAGAGTAGAGGAAAAGATATTACGTAAATTTTAGTCTTAAGAACATCAGCGCTTGAGTCTGGCAGGCCTACTACTCTACTCTATAGCACAACGGAGTAATCAACAAGCCTTAGATCTCGCTTTTTTTTTTTTTGATTACCTCTTTCCGTTTCTTTGATCTGGGTTATGATTTTTTTCAACTTGCAGCGGTCACAATATCTCACTCGACTCGCTACAAGAAGTCATAAAACCAAATTCATATTTTGTTTTAAACAGCACAAAAAAAAAAGAAGAAGAAGCTTAACGCCTTCCACTATTCAATTCTGTATATACTCTTTCGTTTTAGCATCCATGATTTCAACGCAATTGTAGCGTTCAACCAAAAAGGAGGTGTTACAATCCACAAGTGAAGGTAGCCAATTGAGCCTACTCCGCTGCAATTTCCTGCTCCAAGCCACTGCTCTATGACTATTCCTTGTCCATCGACCGCGATATTTTTCCCCAGACTCGCCAACATTCCGGGCTTTTAGGGAACCAGTGTTCAAAACCACCATTCCTTGAAGCAGGCCCAAATGTGCGGATATCCATAATTTCTGCAATCGCGTCAATGTGAGCCTGTGTCTTCTTCCTCGACGCCGACAAAAACGTAGGTTGCTTCATGGGCCTCCCTTTCGTGGGCTCTTCACACGGATTCGTCTGGCAATTCCACACTTCCGTTTTGAGAAAATCCACAAGATCTTTCATTTCCTCACCCCCGAGCTTGATAGGTTCCGGTTTGCTATATTCCGGGTCGAGTTCCTTTGCTGCCTTGATTGGCGGCGGTGCCATGAAATAAGTGACGGGGCGGGAGGGGAGGACTGGCTTCGGCTTCGTGGGCTGCTCAGTCCAGCGTCCTAAGTATTTCAGCATGAGATCGTCGATGCGATCTATGAGTCTCACATAGCCTTGCGCGCGACAGGGAGATCTCGAAAACCCAAGATCCAACGCATCCATAATAGGTTCCCAATCATCGAACGACTTAATGAATTGAGTGGTAACCAATTTGAGTCCGAGAACAACGATGAGATTAGCTTTCCTCCAGGCATCCGCGCGGAAGGGTATAAATTCCGGCGTAGTCTCAGAATTCGTAAGCTTCGCAAAGATTATGCTTTGCGGGATGACGCCGCACGGCCCGTAGCTCTCCTTCATTCTATCGATCGCGGTGGAAAGAACATTAAATAGATCTCTAGTGAGGCGGTAAGCATATTTTTCCAGCGTATCACCCTCTTCTAGTTTTATCATCATCAATCGACTGAGCTTCTTTGCCATAGAGTTGATAACTTTTACTTCCAGCCCAAGAATTTTCCATTCCTTACTTAACAAGTAGCAGTCAAAATGATCCCAAAATCCTCCTTGAGTTTCCTCAGTATAGAGTCGAGGTACTTCCTCAAAAACGTGATGATAAAGAGCGATCTGTTCTATAATATCGGGCATGCTGAATCCCGGTATGCCATATATGTGTTCTAGAACCGCCATTACGGCAATTGGATTCTCGTTGTCTAGCGACCAGATGAGCCTCGCTCCATCGGAAAACCCATCTATCTCGCGGAGGTAATTGCGAATGAATCGAAATTGTGGGATCTCAGAGGAGAGAGGGTTGCTGAACAGGCTATCGTTGGAGGAGGTGGGGCATTTGAACGCCGGGATGGTGAGGATGAGGGGTTCGTGAATGTGGAAAATGTAGACGTGAGGAGGACGGCAGATTTGGATTCGGATAAGAGGTGTACCTTTGATGCATGCTCTGCGATGGCGAAGTTAGTGGAGGAGCTCTACAGCATGAGGCAATGGAAGTGGGACGCAAACTTCATCCATGGTGGAATACTCAACAATTGATCGGTGTCTGTGTCAATGTCCGCGGGGGTCGCCATCACGAAGGTTGCCGAGATGAAAGCCGAGTTATCTTTTCGTTTGCTGGAAAACGATGGTGCTGGGGATCTTGAGACAAACGACAGGTGGAATCAGCGTGTGGTCAGCAGCAAGGAGCAGCTGACGCCTTACCATGGCAATGGCCCCTGAAAAGCCAACAGAGTGGCGGTTGGCATAATAATGGCAATTAAATTTCTAATTTTTTTTTTTTTTTTTTTTAATTCACCATCCATCACTCGAACAAAGTGAGCTAGGGGCATGAGATTTTCCCTCCAGTAACCCTGTAGCACCTAAACAAACTACCGTTGGGTATTGGCATTATTCAATATCTGCGTTACGTATGCTTGCTCCCCCCAGTCCAGATGCAAATTGCAATTTTTTTTTCCCGCATATCGGAGTTACACACCCAATGACTTCTGGAACACTAGCGGCCAGAGGAGAGAAACCCATGCAGATCTATTTACTTGAAGCTCGTAATGGCCTAGTTTTTATTCCAGTCACATATTATTATGCAAGCGTGGCGAGGGAATTTGGTGAAACTCGGAAATCTGGGCGGATGCGCAATTGATTAATTACACAAGCGGAGGGGTTCACATTCAAATATAAAGTATTCAGGGATAGATTTTTTGGCCGTATTCACATCTAGAAAACTACTAGAAACCAATGACGATGTTGGGGTTTACAAAGAAGGAAGGGGGAAAAAAGAGAAACTCAGAAACAAGTCAGAAAGAAAGTGGGGGGGGGAGTGGGTTTATACTGAAAAAAACTTGTAAATGTCATAACTATGAAAGGCCTTATCCATTGTCTTTTCTGCTGAATTAGAATAATTCATATGGTGGGGAAATAGCGTGGAAGGAGCCCCTGAGCCGATCTGTGGTCACGACATACCGGCATGCATCACTTAGCTTTGCTTTGTTAGACGCAACTCTAGCATACGCACCGCCCTGCGGCTGTATTTGGAAATTAGCACTGATATCTTTATATTAGAACTTGCGTGAGCTACACTATCAATCTTCGTCCTTCCTTCATCCGATGAATTTGCATCTTTCATCCTAGTCGATTCCGTAAACCGGGCCAAAGACCGTCAAAATTGATTTGACAACGCCAGCATGGCAATTGCACTAAAAGATTGAATGAAAACTTAATGCTCACCACATGAAACAGAGGGCGTTTTGTGGGCGCAAGGAGAAATTAGCTCAACTCGTCTTTTTTTTCCGAGTCTAGAACATAGCGTGGACACGTAAACAGCTCGCACTGATAAACTCATGATGCCTGTGTTAGCACAGCACTTAGTATAGCACAGCACTTAGTATAGCACTTCCGCCTTCAAACCGCAAATTACGACCTTCTAGCAGAATCGTACCACGGATGTTTCCATGGATATCTGAGACTTTCTCCCCCCAAAAAATTCATCAAATATCACTCGCTCCGCAAGCTCCGGGTACCCGGATAGTACCAAAACCAAAAAAAAATTCCCGCGATACCGAGAAATTAGAAGGCCGATTTTAGTTTAGAAAAATACTATGTTTCCGTGTCAAATAAAAGGCTTCCGAGCAATTAAATCACTAGGTTGAAAACAAAAGATGGACTAAAACTAAATACCGCTCACCAACATGTCTTGGCGAAAAGTAGTCAGATTTCCGGAAAATGCCATTTCGCCCCATCTTCTCTGCTTAACATAAGCCTACAAAAAAAAAAAAAAACCTCTCCCAAAACCGCGCGCAATGCGCACTCCGCATTCAGCTGTCACAAGGACCACACGCAATTTCCAAAAAATTACGCCTTAGACACATTTAAATCCTCTCACTTCCAAGCCTTTCCATGCAGCAGTCGTGACCATACCCCTGCCTATGGTCCGGGTCCGGACCTCTTTGTACGTACCAAAACATTCGGTTGGTGTACTTCCACAAGTTCCGACTACATGTACATGTATGCGCTTCGAATTCCCAATCGCTGCGGGGCGAATTGAAGCACAAGCCTCTACGAAATTTGTAGCCCACAAGCCACTTCTAAATTATACCATGCATGTCTCGAAGAAAGGGGGGGGGAGGAAAAGAAAACGAAATCAAAAGACAAAATTAGTTGAAAAGGGAAAGAAAGAAAGAAGCAAAGGTTCTGCGCTGGCATAACGCACCCCGCTAACACCTAATGACAAGTGGAACTCGACGGCCTTCTCAATCCAAGAAAATTTCTACGAAAAGGAATATGTACATGTACATGTCCATACATGAATACATGCAACCATGCCGAAGTCCACATACAAAGACGTAGTCTCGCTTTCCAGACCCACCTTTGGAGTTCTGTGTGACAATCTCTGTGTAAGCCATAAATACAAACCTAAATTGCATTAACAACCAAACATAGAAACTCCTATTGGTCTACATCGATTGTCTTCGGGGCTCCGCCGGAGGATCTGGACTAATCATTGTTAGGCACCACACTAAACTTCCGTCGCAACATTTTAACCGTCGCTTAATTGTAGTAAATATTTTTAACTTCCGAAATTTTGTGAAAATTTTTTTCGTGAACATGACAAGCGCAACCTGTAAGCTAAAGTATTGCCCATTGAAGTCTTATTTCTGATTGCTGTAGTCTCTCGAATTGTCATGTTTATAGAACGTGGTGCAAACTTTGAGGTGGTTATTTGCTCGTTTTGTTGTTTTACAACAAAAATAGGGGGAAATAGGGGGAGATATATATAAGTAAAATTTCTTTCATCACCATTCTGTTAATCTATTATACAGATTCTTGGAAATTTATTGACATAATGCAGGTTATATGGTGATAAATCGAGTTATGCACTATATAAACGACGTAAAATTTGTATGTGCACACACAATGGATCGTCCAGACCCTCTCTCGAGAGCAAGAGAAGAAGGGGCTCGACAACTGAGTCTTACGAAAGTAGGAAATAGATATGTCGCACAGTGCATTCGAGACAAAGACTAATGTACGTAATTTAGATCATTAACATAGTCATAGCGTTGATTAGCGCTGTTACAACCACAATTAATGTATGCTAAACCGATTAGAGCAGCCCTATTTTTGAAGCATATTTGGCGAGGTCCTTCTATCTTGTTCTTGAGAGCGGGGTCTGGATATTCGAGACTAACAAGGACGTGACAACGAAGTTTGATAACATGGTAGATTCCCTGGAAACAAGCAACTAAAGGTTTATGCAAAACATCACGATCAGCGTCAAGGATTGCTTGGACTCCAAGTTCCAACCCCAATAATACCCCGAAAAGTAAAGATCGGAGCTCGGATATTTCTTCGGGAAAAAGAAAAGAAAGGCGAAGAAAAATTAAACAATACAAGGTGACCATGAAAGAAAAAATAGAAGTAACTGGGTGATTTCCAAAACTCCTGCCCTGTAGCCTGGCCAAGCAAACGTCGTCGTATCTTATCTCCGTTCCAGATAAATGGAGGGTGTAACCGGGAATCCAGATTCCAGTTGCCCAGCAAAATCTTTCAATGAGTACTCTACAGCATGATGTCTCACTTGTTGGCTTTACTGACGTACATGTATATCTTTTAAGCCATGCAGTTATCCGTTAGTTGAGACCAAGCACTGCAACATCAACAAAGCTGCCGCGATAGGCGATGGTTTTTCATCAATTGATTCTGTGTTACCGTAAGCCCTCATATATGATCTTATAAGAGTTTCGGAGTATTATATTCAATAGTTACGATTTCTAGATAAACGAAATGATATTGAGAGAATTGAGATTTTTTTTTTTTTTTTTTTTGAAGTAAAAACTCCTAGAGAAAAAAAAAAAACGAAAAAAAAACGAACCAACAATTGAACCGGACTCCTCTATAAATTTCCTGAAATGCATATGATAAAAAAAGCGTTAAAAACGATGGAAACATCGCAGATGTTCCTACAAATGCCTCAAGCGGGGGAGTCGAGGACATGGAGTATGAAAGAGTACAAAAATTTTCAATAAAAATGAATAATGACGAAATCGACGAGACCACCGCCGCCACCAGACCCATGAATAATTCAACAAAAATAAAAAAGAAAAGAAAAGAAAAGAAAAGAAAAAAGATGACCCCCATCTAGCCTTGACCATGAGAAAACCCAGTGCCCAGAAATTGCCATTTTCCACTATCCGAGAGTGCGCCGGCCCTCCAATTGAAGGAAAAGGGAAAGGATATTTGAGATCGGAAGAGAAACAGCGCTTGCATTAAAACTTTAGCTCTTTTCCTTCAATTTTGCCGTCGTGGTATTTTGATATTGGGGTTATCAGGCGACTGCTCTCCAAACGCAGTGCTGCAGAGAGCATCTCTTCGCTATGGCAACAGATGCCCTCTCCATCGATCAACGGTCCTCCGAACGGCCCTAGTGGGACAGACATAAATTTCTCGTCGCAACCGCCGCATTTTTGGTGTCGGCATTCATCCCACGTGCAAATGTTGGCTTCCCCGTACTTGACGACCATCCAACCATTGTCGCATTTGCAGCAGCGCCAACGCTTAGGCATTGTAACGATCTTCAAGTGCGTGGCGAAATAAAAAAGCGGATTTGTGGTCGGGTAATTGGATGAATGTTGCAGACTAGCGCAAGAGCAGATCTCTTGGCTTCTGATGATCGGTCAATATGGTGCTACTAATCAAATTCAAGGCTGGAAATGATATGAAAGGGATCCAGTGGTGCATGCAAACTTACGAGAATATCCTTGATAATGCGTACGATTGAAAATGACGTACTGTATGATTTAACGCACTGAAAATCAGAAGTAAGTAAGATCGTATCGATAAGGTGATAAGTTGAGCAAGCCGGTTGACATACCTGACACAAGTGACACTCTCTGTGTAGCTTCTCCGGGACTCCGCAAATTCCTGGTCTATTGGACGGGATACGGGTCACGGGTGAATGCTGATGTTTGTTATGAAGGCGACGTTGTGTTTCGAAGGGGATACAAGTGGGAGATAGGCCTTGCTTTATAGAAGTAGGTTCCAGCCTCCATCAAGGTTTGGCCATCTTACTTTACATGTAAGTGAAACAGTCTTAAATTCTGCGGTTAATACACGAGATGCACACTTATTTCCGGTTTGCCCTGGCTGCTTATTCTGTTCGCAGGAAGGATTAGCTCCGGAAAACATCACAGACAGGGTCATTCCCAGCGAGCATTGCGAGCCACAGTCAAGAGGCACATAGGTAAGTAAATTAACGGTCAGGATTTTTTTTTTTTTTCTGCCTCCTTCCGCAACCCATACTTTTTTCAACACTTCGTTTCATGTAGGTTCAATGGTCGGGCGACACGTCTGTTTTGCTGTTTCATTGCTTAAGCTTTCAACGATTCTACAACATGAATCTATCGGCGCTGGTCCCGGCTGAGTGAAAATTGAAAGGTACCCAGTGATGAACCCGATGAGCAGAGAATGACGAAACCCTGCAGGCCTTCATTTCTGTATACGCGTTGGGTGAAGGCACGGGATAAATCAAAAGGATCGAATGATCGCAGGTCGGAATAAAACGCACGGCTAGAGATGCGTCGCTTGGAGTTCATGGCCAGAGGTGTCACCTTGCCCACGGTTAGTGAAATCTTGCTTGCAGCACACATTTAACTCTAGATAGATTGGGGGAGGCCAGCGGCCAGCCAGCGTTCGGCCAGCAGCCAGTACGGCCATGGCATCAATGGGTATGGGTAAGTCATGCCGTGTGTTAGCTGCCTTGTGGAGAGAACAAAATAATATTAGCACATGTACCAAGATCCCTGGGCCACCCATTAAAGTATCCGATAATTGGAGGCATCCCCACCTCCAACGTGGAATGCAGTTCATTTTGATATCGATATCTTGAAGAAATTCGGTTTTGCAGGGGTTTGCAGGGGTTTGCAGTAGTGGTTCTGAGGGTTATGTTGAAGTGGGGTTGTCTCCATCCAGTGATCCGGGTTCATCATGCGCTTGCTTATTGACACCCTCTTTTCCACAGCAACGGTAAAACAAGTAGAGTCACGTTACACCGCCAGAAGCTTACGTTTTTGGTGTTCTCCGTGTTTTCCTATTTTCCTATTTTTTTTTTTTTTTTCCTCCCCTTATTCTCTGGTGTCTCGCTTGATGGTTTATTTCCCCGAATTTATTGCTACAAGTTTATGCAAGGAGGCGTAGACAGCCCACTCCGGATTCTGCAGGATGGTAAGCATAGAGCGACAGCACTTTTGAACTCCTCTGCTGCAGCTCTCCCCATGTGACCATGCTGTATCCGCAGGAGTGGATTTGCCAATCGTTGCGCCGATGCTCGACACCTATCACGAAGAACCCCAACAGGTTGTCTCGCCTGGATGCACCATGTTGGGCAACTCAATGTCTCCGCCGTCTAATTGGGTAACTACGCCTAATAAGGACTTGAATTTCGCGAGCGTTCCTGGGCAAGGCGAATACTGTCTCAACCGATCGTTGATCGCTTTCGCTGCCTCGCTGTGTGGGCAGCGGTCTCGAATAGAAAGAAATGTGCGGAGTCTTCAATCTTCAGCTCTTGTACCTGCACATCAGCAGGAGCCCCAATTGAGAAAGCAGTCATACAGATTGTTTCGTCCCTTATTGATCGCACGGATCACCGCCACTTTACGGGCATTGCCGCCCGCCTTTTCGTCACGAGGTCCAATCATTACTATATCAATCAATCCTTTGTAGCGCGGACGTTCCCATTCAAATGCCGATATAACCATATCAACATTCCTCACGGCGCTTCCTGGGAGGTGAAAAAAAAAGGATGAACATTGTGAGGGGGTCTGCAATCAACCAATGGCTAAGCAGAAAGTACCCTCCATTGAAAAAGCAGGTAACAAGGCTGTTCAAAAAGTGCCCTTCGGAGCCTGTCGGGGGCTACTTCGCTTTTCCTCTACGTTACCACACCCAGCCGCATCGACCTAACTATTATACAGTACATGAGGTTAGTGTCTTTTTTATCACAAAATCCTCCCTTTCTCGTATTCCGGGAGATGAACCGGATCATCAGGGACCCGCGGACGGCGTGAAAGCGAGCGCAGGGCCTAACATGAAACTTAGCATGCCAGCAAACCGGATGCGGCAGGACTACTATTGCTCGGGTAGACGGGTGGCACATCGCACTGGAGAGAACTCAAACGGAAGTCAAGACTCGAAGTTTTGGAAAATCAAAACTACATACGGTGGGCGAGCTTGGTTGCTGGGTCGGAACGTATCCATACGTTAAGTAAAAGGATACATCAACTGACGTCGCAGTGCACAGAAGGCAACTGTTTGACTTGTCACCTCCCAAATGCAGCAAGCACCTCATATTCCCGGTGCCTCGCGCCCGCCAGTGTATGCAAGTAACTACGTACAACGTCGAGATACATGTACATGTACTAGTACACTACTCTTAGCACATGTACAATGACGATGATATCCGCCAGCGCTCATTAGAGACCTATCCATTGGTGCAAAAGTTATCAACGTCCGCTGCGATACGTAATGGCACAGACCAAGGCCTAACTGCCGAGTATCTTGCGACTCTTTCCCCCTGAATACGTGCAGAGATCCCGGATAGCCGTGATATCCAATGGATCGCCACAATGTGAGAGAGATTACTGACAACTAATCCGAGGTCGCATATGCTCGAAACGCGAAAAGTAGATAAATAGAGTTTTGCGCCCGCCCATTAGAATGAAATTTGAAGATTAACTTGGCCATAGGCGACAGCAGGCCTGAAATACCATTGTGATGGCTTCGTCAAAATGCGACCCCGGCCCAAGAACCTGCCAAAATTGAAGTTGGAGGTGACTACACCGCGTTTCCAGCACAGGCCGATAAATATATGTATAGGGGCTGACATTCATTCTAGAGAATTTATTGTTCAGGAGTTTACGCCTTTGTAAATAGGCACGATGCATGAACATGATAGGTCAATGCGACCTGAGCGGAGCGGATTTTGTTACAAGCTGTTATCCTATCCAATTACTCTACGGGATATTTTGCGAAAAAGTAAAAAAAAAAATGGAAAGGAAGAAAGAAATGGAAGAGATGAACTGTTCGGCTTAGAACGCACATACCCAGAATTTTTGGTATATCCTACCTATTGTGGCAGGGGCCGCCATCGGTGGAGATTAGTTGCTTTAAGCCCTGTGTCATGAGTTGAGACAATCCCGAAAAACTTCAAGGCATTGCTGAAACGAGATAAAGTAAGTTTCAATATTATTACTGATCGTCGAAGTTATCAGTGCCTTGCAAATTATCTTATGTCTTTAAATTTTCTTTGCAAATGTCAAAAAAGGAAAGTGGATACATTGAATCTAACCTATCGCTATTCTAAACAAAAGAAAGATATTTGTCTAACAGGAAATTCTACCTCTAAGCGAGCATTTAGAGAAAAAGAGATAACTTCTAAACATATTTTTCCTCGAACGGATTCGTTAATGGTAAGGGTAAAAGGAAAGGAGAAAGGAAAGTGAAATACAAGAGAAACAAAAAAGGAAATAACAAAGAACAAACGACGTCAAAACCGTCCTTCTAGAAGTTGCCCATTTCTTCCCGGATCTAACGTATCTTGTGGAACAGGTGTAATGGGGCGACGTTTTTGGACGTGCGGGGTCGTCCCGAGGTACCGGTATTGTACCGGTATTACCACAAAGCGTATCGGGTCTTAAACAAGAGAGATCAGGGGGGAAAAAAAATGAAAGGGGGTGGTGTGAAACATAAGACATCGCAAGTCAACCACAAGAGAAGCAGAAGAAAAGGAAGAAAACCAAAAGGAAAAAATAAAGAGTGGGAGAGGAAAAATAAAAGCAAACTCCGATTTTCCAAGTAACCTCCTCTATTGCATGTAGTAGTGCGAAACCAAAAGATTGCGTCCCCAAACACCATCCAATCAAAAGTCCGCCGTAGAAATAATCATCCAGAACGCCGTGAAATCTCCGGAGGAGAATTGGGCCAATTTTCTGATTATACTCTTTTGACGTCATCCCCCCGCATCCGGTCGCCAGGTGCTTCGTACACATTTCCACATTCATTATTGAAATCTTTTTGCTCGGCTCTTTGGCCCCTGCCCGGGTACCAACCGCACATAATGCAAGCAACGTGGTTTTTGGGGTTATGGGGACCGTAGCCACAGTTTGGCTATTGATACCATATCAGCATTGTGCAATACAATAGAGCTTCAAAGAATAAATTGGACGACGAAGTTGTGACTTACACAGTACCAATCAGCCATTTTTTTTTTCTTTTCTTTGGAGGGTTGTTTTGGTATTTGGACTTGTGCGGGAATATAGGGGGGTATGTTTTGGAACTTTAAGTGGTTCGAGATATCTGGAGACTGGATATGAGGGTGCGGGAATATGGGGGGGTATGTTTTGGAACTTTAAGTGGTTCGAGATATCTTGAAACTGGATATGAGAGAAGTTTGTAAAGCGACTGATGCTGAGAAGGTTGGTTTGCGAGGGAAACCCTTTGTTTAAATGCTAGTCTCGATATGAAGGAAATATTGTCCATGAGGTGTTAGTCAAAATTCCACTACTGTGTGAGTAGAAAGATTCCACCACAGCCCCAGCGAGTTTTTTTTTTTTTTTTTTTTTTTTTCCCTTCAAAAGCCTTGTTCATGCAATATAATGCTCCAACGGCACTGAGTCTATCCAATGCAATCAAAATACTAGAAATGGGAGTACCTAGGGGCAATAGTGAGAGCTCGCCCCAAGGTATTAGTGCCGACAATAAGCGGACATGTTCCACAACACTCCAATATTGAGGCACAGCTGAAGCTGTTTTTCCATGCGCAGAAGTTTCCCGATTTATGGAAAATATACGTAATCATTCGTGATATATTTGCGGTATTTCGAGTCAGACGATTCCAAGAACACAGAAACCGTCATTGATTGCTGGCGGTAAAACGATTGCCTCCTTCGTGAGATGATAGCCTGCAGTTCCCATGTGTAGTGCGCAGTAGGTACAAGTCCTAGAAGTCTTATAATGGAGTCATCTGAGTAAACATTAAAGTATAAGCAACCAGTATAGTAGATTAAAGGTTCGTCCGTAAACATTCAACATATTGAGTTGTGTCAGTTCGGAATGCGACTAGATGAGTGCGGAGTATTCTTGGTTTTTGGTCGAAGAGAACCAAGTACGCGGTTCATCTCAAACAATAAGCCGAGGAACTTCGCACATACATCCCAAGCCTTGGTACCCAAAATTTTGTGAAGCAATGGCAAAGTCAGCCTCAAAGTCAGGAACCCTCGAGCGCACATCTCAGAAACCATGCCAGATAGACCTGAGATATGGTTACCTTTGCAGGCTAGCTCGAGATTGTTTGGAAAAATACGCTCAGTGCTCATGATCTTCATGAAAATGGAAGCGGTGAAGGGTGCGCATTGCGAATTGCGGGTAAGTGGTGCTACCCTGTGCTGAACTGTGGACGTTGTCTATGATGATGGCCATGGCATGAGGTTAGCTTAATTATAACCAAGAGCCTCATAGTCTATGTACTTATGTATTTGCACTGCTAAAGTGGGGCAAGCGCTTGGATGACCCACCTTTTGACATCTTTCTTGATCAGGAAGTTTGTTGCTAGCGCAAGGCTCAGCGAAGGAGCCGCCTTCCAAGCTCACCCATTCCGCGGTCTCACAGTGCAGGGCGTATGTTGCGCTTATTCGGCAGTTCATTATGCTGTAGTTGAAGTACTCTGCGCTCCAGAATAAGTAAACGAAAACGGCGAGGCAAAATAATGATGCTAACCTTTTTTTCGTGTTTCGGTATTGCTTCCTCTCTGAGACCTCAGTTACAAGAACGGTCGGCTCGATATTATTATCCAATTATTGTTGCTATCTACCGATCCTAAAACGTAAAGTATTTTGCGGCTCTGATGCATTGTTCAACAAGTTGAGGTGCGATCTACATGTACATGTAATGTACATGGTGAAATTGCTTCCAGCACAGCGCAATTGGTAGGAGCAGAGTATGATCCATCCAAGAGTAAGTAGGTCTTTTTTTTTTTTTTTTTTTTTTCAAAGAGAAATTATTGCTCAAGAGAACCCAGTGCCTCAAGCAAGCAGTATATCTTATGAAAAAGTGACTCACGAGTGAATGATACATCATGTATTTTCATGGAAAATCGGTTGTTTGCGGTCGGCGGCTATAAACTGTGACAGTTGAAATACCGGTAGCTGACGCAAAGCTTTCATGATCATTCATATGTCTGCTGATCTGATCAGAAACGTGCATTGCCTTCTTTGCCGAGAGGTGTTCACTATCATATAAATTTTTAGAACTTTGACAGGAGCGTAAGGGCAGGATTTCATTGGACGCATTCTCCGGTCTGCGGATGCTGGAATACGTCAACTGCGTTGTAGTTCCGTGGATGACTCGAAAGAGACCTCGGAAAGAGACCTCGGAAAGATAGCGCGTGAAAGCGCAATTAGGCGACCAAGAAATACTGTGAGCCTTGCAACTAAGGTAGCATTTTCCGCTGGACTGTGAGGCCTTAGGCCAAAATGTCATTGTTTTTTGTCGAAGGCCTCGGCAATGTTCCCAGAATATTGCTTCCAAGGGCGTTGAGTTCAGTGCGAAGCATATCGAATGTCGTGATCGTGTCTCGATCATTTCCAATAAAGAGGTAAGATTTTTGCCTAAGACGTTCGTTTCTAAGATCAAAATCGCTCGTTTCGTCAGCGCAGTCATATCTTCTTGAGTGCCACCCACCTAGATTTCACAGACGCCCACCAGATCCAAAATAATATTCTGAGCTCGAAATGTTTGCTGCTCGGTTATTTGGCTTGCCAGGCCCATTTCGCTGTGCGTTTTATCGTCATTTTATTTTCCTTTTGTCATCGGGCCGTTTATTCT
>JABYPW010001677.1:0-14232 GCA_016880775.1 Phymatotrichopsis omnivora
TTATTATAGTATTGCAAAGTTACGGATGGCCATTGATATTGCCGTTTAGTGCGTTTCGGAAAAGATGTAACAGAGATTGAACGCCTGCGGGGGTACCGATGTGAAGGACCATGGCACAAACTATAATTTCGGAGTTGTTATAGAGGAGGAGGAGAAGGAGTGCGGGGGGAGGAGGAGAGAAAAAGCGGAAGCTAGCAAAGGGCGGAGTGGGTAGGGGGAGTGGGGTATGTGATTTGCAAATATTTTCAAGCCAATGAATTTTGTAGGATTCACGTATGGAACGCGTTTTGAAAAACGTCATTAACACTATTCTATTAGCTTACTAAAATATTTTATAGTAAATGTTACAACATTCAAATGTTAAAACGTTTTCTCAACGTTTTTTCCACGCGTTTTAAAAAAAGTTCCCCACATTTTCTCGGGGTTATCGGTGCGCGTTTTATATAATGGCGCCCCCGGCATTTTACAAAAACGTCTTCGACGTCTCTCCGAAAATGTTGAGCACGTTTTTTTTAAAAACGCGTCCTCGAATTTCATGCCCCCGTAGGGACTTCGTTCCTGATTCAACTAATGTGGAAGTAGATGAGATTAGTAGAATTGAAGTGCAGGAGGAGAAGGCACTGCAACTGGTATCTAATGCTGCCGGCACAGATAGCAAGATTTGCTGGGAAGACTTTTTGTAGCCGCTTACACTTTATCTCGGAAAACTGAAAACATATTTGAATATCGTAATCATTCGGCCAAGAAACCGTGCTCAAAAGTAATGCTATATCCATGAGTGAGGTCATAATTAACCCTGGTTAATCATAAATTGCTTATAAATCCACGGATCTCTTCCGGGATGCTGTTACTTGCATGTTTGTAAGTTTGCAGTCTTTTGTTCGAATCATTACGGTATTCGTATTACCTCTAAATTTCCCGCTAGGTTAGCGACGGCCTTAAAGCATTGTGCGAGCGTTCGGCACTGCTATGCGAGTATATACTCTTCATCCACGAGAAGATTCAATCGACGTGCATCATGCTTTACATTGGCGATTGCGAGAATACACAGTTTATTATATGCGAGGGTTGGGAAACGGATTTGAAATATCGTACATACCTATCCTCGATTAGGCAAGCAGCCGTCACTTTCGATTTTATTTTGCGATTTTCAATTGGTGGACGTATGGCGACTGTTGGAGATATGAGAGAGTGGGTATGTTTGAAGCGAGTGCGATCGTATGATGCAATATATATTGCTGAATAAGTGGGAATGCCGAGAAGACAGTCTGTATAAAAGAGCCTTCTTTCGATTTTTTTACCCCTATCTCCAACACACACACCTATTGAAAGATAGTACACTCAACAATTGCATGTAATTTTATTTAATGGCGCCAGGCTCGGATAGACATTCAAATGATCTCAAGCTTCATCAATAAAGCCAACTATTGCCTGAAGGTGCCGAAACGGTTGGAAAAAGCAAGTGGGAATGTGTTCCTGATGGAAGTCGTCTTGAAATAGATGGGAGACGTTTTCCATCTTCTTTTTTTTCCCAGCTGATTCATCCTAATTCACACTCTTTTTCTAATAATTATCTATCGCTTTAAAGAAACAAAAACCTGAATTTTGAGCTTCATGTCAAATTTTCAACTTTCCAAAGCTGGCTACAATATATTATCGCTTTATAGGACGCACAATAGTTCTCATTTGAATTCCTCCTAGAAGAAACCGCAAAAAGGTTACCCACCCCGCCACCCAATGTGATTGAACCTTACTCTAGAGTTCAAGGTGGTTATATAACCCTCAGACCACTCGCCGGAATCCTTCGCAATCGTACAACCTGTAATGGAAACGTTCGGTCCATCAGAGAATGTACCAGTTGCGAGAGTGTTGGGGATGCTGAGATCCTTCGGAGGATGTATCGGTTGCGGGAACATTCAGGATGTCGGAGTATTGTTTGGAGTTTCATTTGCATTCTATCCCCTGGTCAGGGTTTTTCAATGTAGAGTTAGGCTGATTGTCTTGGTTTTCGTTAGTTAATTAGAAATTTAGTCTTTTATTGTCTATCTCTATTCAATACACCTAATGAATCCTAGCCCGAAGGACAACTGACGCGATGTCCGATTATTTCAAAGTACAACTGCCACTCCGAGCTGAAAACTTTGCAGGCCATGCCACCCCCATATCCCCGTAGGTCAAATGCCCATCAACCCACATCCATTGATCAAAATTCCACCAACGGCTTGTTCTGATATTCTAGGCAACCTTCGTCCTCAACTGTCAACCGCGGTCTCTCCATCTCAGTGTCGATGAAGGTATAGATCTCAAAGCCCTGGGCAGTAGGGTGGTACGTGACGGTATCACCATCTAAGTAGGAGTTGCTGTCGTCACCGACAAGGAAAACCTAGGTGGTACATTAGAATACCTATTTTGGTTATTTAGGAGGAGCTTGAGAATTACTTACTGTTTCATCGTGGAGCCTAGGAGAGCTATAATGAATCTCGCTCTCGGATAGCAATAAAACCATAACCAAAAGACTCAGAAGCGGTGAATTGCATGGTAAATTTTCTCCTGCCTCTCGAATTCATTTCAGACTGTTCCGAAATGATTGATTCTGCAAAAAAACTCGCCGGTGCAATTCCAGTTTTCAGTGATGCGAAGAGAAAAACTGTGACGCTCGAAATTCCGCACGACGTTAAGATTCACAAAATATTGCTGAGAGATGACTTGAATATCGACGGATCGGCAATTGAAGCCGAGGATTACTGGGCCCCTTTTGTTGTAATTGTATCGATAGTGAAGGGTATTACTTTCGTCCTCCAAGAATTAGCTTCCTCCACGGCACTTTCAAAGCTCTAATCCATTCCGCAATCTCCCCACTCTGGCCCAAGATTGTCTCGGTCCCTGGTCCGAAGTTACTGGCGTATATTCCCACACGGTTCTCGCTACCGATAAACAAACAAATACCACCCGCCTTCAAACTCGGGCGTTCGACCGCTCCCGCAACCGGATCCGCGGGATCGACTCTGGCGGCGTATATTGCGATTACGGACAACAAACATAAGAGAGAAGTAAAGGAATCGAGATGGGGAGAAGCGAGATAACGGTTCGAGTCACACTCGGGGATGGGAATAAGTTGGTGAAACGATGGTACATGCTGTGCTTGGGGAGCTAGAATTATAGTGGCTAGTTCCGTTACGACTCAGGGAGGTTGGAAACTAGAATTTTGCAGAGTATATACCTGTAACATGCTCAATATCGTTTCGGAAATAAATTAATCCGCTATATTCATAATTTGTGTTGGGAGGGTGGCATCTGTAGTGGGACACTTAGCACTTTTACGATGATTTACGAAATTTTATTTAAAAAAAAAAAAAAAGAAAAAAGGGGGGGGGGCGATTGAGTTCGTTTCGACTTTGGAAAATACGGTCAATTCTACTGAGGAAAAGTTTAAGCGGCAGAACGTGTTCTTGGCGGAAGCTATGTGTGTTGTGACAGTTTTTTCCGAGAAATGCGGTGTTGGAAGGTAGACTTAATGGTGGCTTGGATAGTTTTGGCTAGGATCGTTGTGGCTAGGGCGACGACTGTTTTTTTTTTTCTCAGAAAAGTTCGGAAAAGGAATACTTTGTAGGGTGACTGCTTTTGGGACTGTTGTTAGAGATGAGAAAGCACAAAAGCACACAGCTACGTTAAACTAACCCCGAGAATCGCACGCACAAACACCCATGCACAACTTCCAAGAAGGGAGAGGCACTTTTCATGATCTGTGACCAATTTTGTAACCTATACCATCGATCACAGCCTCTTTAGCTCTTCCACTTTACACGTAAAACGTAGCAGAGAACTGCTTTGGCGCACACCTCACGTACCAAGCACATGTACTAGTACTTAAATGCGCGGGAGCCTTTGTTCTCTTCGTTTTTAGGCGCGCTTGGGCAGTTGGATTCGCAGTCGTTTTTGATTTACTTTGTCTTTTCGTCACGGAGTCACAGAGGCAGTTCTCCGGTTCGATTTACCTTGTTCGCTGCGTTGATTTCGTCGTTCACGTAAGCAGTACATAGCTAAAGATTCGCCCTGCATCAGCAAGGATTTGTGCATAATTCAATTGTAGTTGAATATGCTCGCTGTTACTTCTCCCGAAGTGCCGGGAAGTTAATGTTTATGGCTTGCGGCATACTCGGCAGACAAAATCAGGCGGCTTAAATGAGGGGCTCATACCACCGCTCCCCGAACGGCTACTGCAAAGTCTCCAAGATCAGCAACGTTGTGCAACCCTTGCACTTCCGGATATTGCAACTACGTCAGTGTTACGGCTGTTTGAACACTGTAGGTACTTTATTCCCAATCTAATCCAATCAATGCGGAAGTAGATAAGCTTGAAGTGCAGAAGGAGGCACCGCAACCGTTATCTAACGTTGCTAGCGCACGTAGCAAGATTTGCTGGGAAGACTTTTTGTAGCCACTCATATATTACCTCGAAAAAACTGAAAACATATTAAAATACTGTAATCATTCAGATAAAAAACCGTGCTCAAAAGCAACATCACACCCACGAGTGAGACTACGATTAACATAGGTTAATTATATATTACTCATATACTTGCACGGAACTCTTCCAGGTGCTGTTACTTGCATGCTTGTAAGTTTGCGGCCTTTTGTTCGAATCATTACGGTATTCGTATTACCTCTGGATTTACCACTGGGTTGTCCACGTCTTTGAAGCATTGTGCGAGCTTTCGACACTGCTATGCGAGGATATGCTCTTCATCTGCAAGATTCAACCGACATATGATCATGCGTTACATTGGCGATTGCGAGAATACACAGTTTATTACATGCGAGAGTCGGGAAACGGACTTGAAAAAATATCTTACATACCCCGATTAGGCAAGTAGCCATCACCTTCGATTTTATTTACGATTCTCAATTAGTGGGCGTTTGGCGACTATTAGAGATATGAGGGAGTGCGCATGTTTGAAGCGAGTGCGATCGTATGATGCAATGTATATTACTGAATAAGCGGGAATGCTGAGAAGCCAGGGAGTCAGTATAAAGGGATCGTCCTTCGATTTTTTTTACTCCTATCTTCAATACATATATTATTGAAAGATACAATACGTCCAAAAAATTGCATGTAATTTTATTTAATAGCGTTAGGCTAAAACGGATGGGAGACGTTTTTCAAACTTTCCTTCCTCCGTTAGCAGATTCATCTTGATTCACACACTCTTTTCCTAATAATCATCCATTGCTTTGAAGAAACGAAAACGTGAATTTTGAGTTCCATGTCAAATTTTTAACTTTCTAAAGCTGGCCCAAATACATTATCGCTTCATTGGATGTACAATAGTTATCTATTTGAATTCCCTCTTAGAAGAAACTCCAAAAAGGTTACCCACCCCGCCATCCAATGCGATTAAACCTTGCTCTGAAGTCCAAGATGGCCACCTTTCAGACCACTCGCCGAGATTCTCCGCAATCGTACACCTAATGAACCCTGGCTTGAAGGACAGTTGATAAGTTTTCCGACCATCTGAAAGTACAACTGCCATACCGAGCTGGAAATTTTGCAAGCCGTGCCACCCTCATATCCCCCTGTAGGTCAGATTCTCATCAATCCACACCCATTGATCAAAGTTTCCAGCGACCGGCCTGTGCTGATATTCTGGGTGACCGTCATCCTCAAGTTTCAAGCATGTTGTCTCCTTCTCAGTGTTGATGATAGATCTCGAAGCCTCGGGCGCTAGCATGGTACGTGACGATATCACCTTCCAAGTAAGGTTTGCTGTCATCATCGACAAGGAAAAACCCAGTTAGTTTATCAGACCATCTAGGAGGGGCTTGAAAATTACCACCCTTTTTCATCGTGGAGCCCAGGAGAGCTCTAAAGAATTTCGCTCCCGGAACGGATAGCAATAAGACCCTAACCAAGAGACGCGGAAGAGGTGAACCGCATGGTACATTTTCTCCTGCCCTCGAATCCACTTCAGAATGTCCCGAAACGATTGATTCTGCAAACACTCGCCTGTGTGATTCCAATCTTCTATGATGCGTAAAGAAAAACTGTAAGACTCGAAGTTCCACACGGCATTAAGATTCACAAACCATTGCTGAGAGATGACTTGAATATCGACGAACCAGTACTTGGAGCCGAGGATTACGGAGCTCTTCCTTTCTAACTGTATCGATAGTGAAAAGCATGACTTCCGTGTTCCAAGAAATAGCTTCCCCCCACGGCACTTTCAAAGCTCCAATCCACCCCGCAATCCTCGACTCTGCCCCAAGACTATCCCGGTCCCCGGTCCTGGTTTGTTGGCGTACCTATATTCCCACACGGTTCTTGCTAACGAGAAGCTGATGAATATCACCCGCTTTCAAACTCGGATGTTTGACCGCTCCCTCCAAGACCTCGAAGCCTGATCCGCAGCATCGACTCTGGTGACGTATCTTGCGATTATAGACCATAAACATAAAAGAGAAGTGAAGAAGTTTGAGATTGTGCAATCGAGGTGAGGAGAAGCGAGATAACGGTTCAAGTCACACTTGGTGACGAGAATGGGTTGATAGAAAAGGTGGAATTAAAAGGAACGGCGGTGCGTGTCATGCTTTGGGAGAGGGGGGGAGGGGGGAGGGGATTGAATTAAAGCGGCACCCCCCCCAAGACTTTTCCAAGGCACATACCCTTCTCCCAACGTGAGTAGCAATGAACCTCTGTGACTTGATCACAAATGCCATCGTCATGTTCCCCGTTTCTATTGTTTCATATCTTCTGCTTCTCGACATCCATATATATCATAGATCATACAAGCCATAACGCGTCTTTCCTTACCGTTACCACTAACCAGCACGATCAGACACCATCCATCTTCTGTCGGAACTACCTATGCGTTGGGATTCGTGGCTAATACGAACTCAAAGCGATTCATTTTCATCAGTCTGGCGCGTGCCTGCTCAGTAACAACTGCGGAATACATTCATATGCTGTATCATAGATATGTTACCGAAACTTCCAACCTTAATTAATCTACGCCCGATGGCCCTTACTCTCTATTTTGTTGATTTGTTTAGCCAATACGATGGTGTTTTTGCACCATAGACCAAATATTATTTATTCTCCAATTATTTATTGCAGATAAAATTTGTAGTCCATAACCAACTTGCCAACTGACGCGTCTGGCTGTTCCAATTTGGCAATACGCACTAAGTATATGAGAGGTATCAGGTTGTGTTTATTTAGTACAAGACTGGGAAAACGCGCCGGGTGAACCCATATGGTTATGCCATAAAAACCCATAAGCACCGAGAACATGTAACAAACTGGTGCATAAATATACCTTCACAAGCAGTTTGCACTCTTGCGATGCATTTGCTAAAAGCCCTTCACCCATGATAAATGAAAAATATGCTGTAAATAGAACTATTCTTAAGCTAGCCATTAAAGCCTGGATAAGTTGAATCATATTATGAGTATCTGAAATTGAACTGTAACACCTGCACCATGTCCTGGAGCATCATGAATCGCACTCATAGGAATTAAAACTGAGTAGACGCGTTACCTGTATGCGTACTTATGACAAAAGAGTAGATAAAGCTATGATAGCAGTCGCCTAATAAATTGATACCATTAGTGATGCTAGTGGTAGTAATTAGCAAGAATTTGGGAACGCTGTCAGATATGCTGTTGGTGCTGGTGTAGAAATGTAGGTAGTCCAGGAAAGCTGTTGGGGCAATAGAAAGAACAGAAAGGAAAGATGTAAGAACTTGAAGCTCTGGTTTTTGTGATCGAGTCACAGAAGTGCCCTTGCTGGGGGCATCTTGGGGAAGTATTGATTTGGGGGCGGACGCTTTAATTAACCCCGCTTAGGAAGTTGGAATTACGGTTGTTGATTTTGTTACGACTCAGAGAGCTTGGGACTGTCTGAAATTTGCAGAACACTATATACCTGCAACATGCTTGGTATCGTTTTAAAAAAATAAACAAATCCGTTATACACATAATTAATATTAGGAAAATAGCTTCTATGGTGCAATACTTAGCAATATTACGGCGTGCCCAGGAGCTGTGATGATGGTTCACCGAATTTTGAAATTTAATTTTCTATTCCTTTTCTTTAAAAAAGAGGGTGTGTTTTTTTGAGTTCGATTCCATTCTTGATAAATTCCTTTACTTTCCTACTTTGGGTATTACAGTCAATTTACAGAGAAAAGTGGCAGAAGGTGTGTTGTGACGGTTTTTTGGGAATGTGAGGGAACTGGCTTGGCGCACACCTCATATGCTTATATAAACATGGGAGAGTTCTTGTCTCCTTTTTAGGCTCGGTTGGGCAGTTGGATTCGCAATCGTTTTACTTTGCCCCCCCGTCACTCTACCCTTCATCCTTCTCTTTTCGCTAGAATGAGGTTTTTTTGTTTTTTTTCTCCTCACCTTGTTTGCTGCGTTGTGTGTGTGGGTCTTGCCTGCACACTCTGGTTTTCGATTTTGTTGTTCGCGTAGGCAGTAGCCAAATATCCACCCCGCATCAGCAATTTGCGCATAGTCAAATTTGTATAATGTCCGAAGAATAGCGTTGCAGTTGGCTCGCTGATAGCTTTTCAATCTCTCCCACGTACCTCCGCCGAATTGCACAGAAATGAACACTAGTATCAAGGCTAATGTCCATGGTTGGTGGTACACTCGGCACAGACAATATCAAACGGCTTAAACAGTGGCCTCACAGCGCAATCGCATTCCACCGCTTCCTGAACGGCTACTGCAAAGTCTCCAAGATCAGCAACGCCGTGCAACCCTTGCACTTCTGCATCTGTATTGGAACTACATGTACGTCAGCGCCACGGTAAAAAATCTATTTGCACACTGAGAGGGTGGATACTCCCCGTGTACGAGTACGGGACAAGGAAAACGTCGACGAAATTTTTTTTTACGGCGCTGCAACATTTTTATGGCGTGATAACGCATCGATTAACGCTCAGACGTTTTCAAACAAAACTTACGAACTTTTGACGAATTGTTGCCTCTATATAGGCGCCTGAACGTTTTTTTGTAAAACGGAAGCACTTTTATCATAGCACGAGTACGCTTTTCATTGCATTCAAACGTTTTACAAAAACAAGTCCAGGCATTGCTCATAGCGTGAGCACGCTTTCCATGCTACTGGTGTAAGTATCTTCGTCCCCACTCTAGTGTAATGCACTAGTGAATGCGGCTGCATTGGGATGATTGGACGCTTGCATGGTCATGTGACCTTTAGCACAAATGCATATTCGCAGCAAACGTGAAAGTATCAAACACCTCAGGTTCAGCAACCTGGACTGATAATTTATCACACAAAGTATAGAGCAGAAAGCAAGAAGGTCAGTGCCTCATAGCTGCCTAAAATCCTCTTGATTCAGCTACCCCAAAAATGACTTTTTGCTAATAGTGGCATGTGAAAATTTGGCTTGTTAAAGGCATGTCTGGAAGTCTGAAGAAGCCAAAACGCAAACTGAAGTTGCTTCCCTCTCTCGATAATAGGGGGTCCAGTGGAATTACGAAGGTATAGATGGAGGTACATGTACTTATTAAACAGCTTAGTGATCAGAATCAATCTGCAACCTGTCAGGCATTTATGGGTATAAATCTAATATATACCAGGGAGCAAGCTTCACAGTTGGAAATACTAGGCCAGAGACCCATGCAAAAGCAGTTTCTCCTCCACCTTCAGTTTCTGAAAGTTCTGCAATACCTACGTCGAGAATTCGGATATTGAGAACGAGAACATCAATTCGCTACGTCAATTGCCGGTCTGTTCTTTTAAGTCTCCATTTGAATGCTGTGAGGTTTGATATTAATGCTAACTACTAACGACAAGACAGATTCATAAAAGGCCCACACGCCCAAATTCTAGTCAACAAATAGCGAAACAGGCTCCGTATGCCTTTGGGTCAAAAAAAAAAAAAAAATAAGAAAATAAAAAAATAAAAAAAAATAAAAAAAAAAAAAATAAGCCGAAAACCGTTAGCTTCTACTGAAACCACAAAGGAGAGAGAACCGAATAATTCTCAAGAGCAGCTTTTGGGCCCGCGAAACCCTAGTTTTTCGGATGTCTTTAGTAGTTTAAATTCCAGGACATGTCCGTTAAATTCTACTACCATATCGAGATTCTTACCTCTGTTAAATATTTGATTCTTTGATACCACTCCGAAATAGCTAATAATTAGATACTTATAGAAATACGACCTATTTCACTCAGCTTCAGATTTTCAAACTTATGCGCCCGAATCAACAGGGACACAAGACTCCCTGTTGTGAGAGGAATACGGCGCAGTCTTCGGCAACCAAAGGAGACTTTCAAACTCAAGGAAAACAAACTTATTGAGAAGGAAAACGCCCATTTCAAAAACGCCAAAGAACACGCTTTGGGGAAAAGTATCTACAGCATGTACAAGAAACGCAACGCAGAAGCAACCTTGGCTAATAAATAGTTATATATCGTCATCGAGTGGTCTCTTACATCTCTTTCCTTTGAAAGTTATTATCTTTTAATAATAAAACCTAATTTTCTGGTCATGGTAGAGGCATCCACACAAAGGCATATCTATCAACCCGCGAAATTCAAATAAGTGTAATCCTTGTCGTTTTTTCGTGCAATTTATTTGTCACGTTGGCACAACTTGGGGTTATGATACACGTCTTCAGTTGATGTGCTTTTTCTTTTTTCTGTTTCGTGCTTTTGATTGTAGTATTGTGAAGTTACGGATGTTAGCGAGCCATAGGAGACGGGAATCATGTATGGATCGACATCATGTACCTTCCGGCTATTAATATTGCCGCTTAATGTGTTTCGGGGGAGATGTAACGGGGGTTGGACGCTTGTAGGGCTGGGGTAGCGATGTGAAGGACCATGGCACAAACTATAATTCTGAAGTTGAGGTTATAGAGGAAGAGGAAAAGGAGTGGGGAAGTGGAGGGGAGGACAAGTAGAAGCTGGTAAAGGTCGCGGTGGGCAGGGTGAGTGGGTTATGTAATTTGCAAATATTCTTGAGCCAATTATATAATTTTGCAAGTTACCTGTATATGAAACGCGTTTTGAAAACGTCATTAGCGTTATGCTTCTAGTGTATTGAAAGTTTTTTCGACATTTTTTCTGCACGTTTTGAGGGTCGTTCCCTACATTTTTTTTTTTTTTTTTTTTGAAATCGTCGGGTACGCGTTTTAATGGTGTTTCTGACGTTTTTATAAAAAATATCTTCAGTCTTTTTGGAAAACGCGTCCGCGACGCATTTCATGTCCCGTAGGGATTTTGTCCCTGATTTAACCAATGCAGAAGTAGACGAGCTTGGTAAAATTGAAGTGCAGGAGGAACCACCGTAGCTGGTATCTAACATTGCTGACGCAGATAGCAAGATTTGATGAGAGAACTTTTTGTAACCGCTTACACTTTACCTCGAAAAACTGAAAGCATACCGTAATAACTCGTAAAAAAGAAAGCATCTAAAACTAAGGAAGTACCTATAAGTAAGATATTATTCCATCCTAGTATATTATACATATATCGTCCGCCGTTAAGAACATATCTCCATTAGTAAGAAACTAGTAGTGTAGTTACCCTGTCTTTTGACTAGTGTTGAAATCTCGTGCGTTACCTAACTCCTCGGGCGTATTCAGGGGTGATTTTGGCATGGTGGAAATGGAAAATGAAGGATTCAGAAGAAAAATATAAGGGAGAGTATGTCGCTGCTGAGGGGGTTGGGTAGTTTCGCATTCGTTTGGGGGAGGAAATCTTTTAGTTTTTTTTTTTTTAGTTTTTTTTTGTGTTTTAAAATTTCGCCGGCAACCAAATACGTGTCACGTCTTTTGTATGTATCTTAACGTGAGCCCGTGGACGTCAGGAAGTAATGTTTGTCATAGTGACTGCGCGCGGCGAATATTGGATTTCTTGCGCGAATTACGTGGGGAATTGGATTGAGGACCGGCGGTGTCTAGAGAAAAGAGTTTTGTTGAGTTTATAGTTTCATTTCGCATATATAAATTACTCACCTTTTCCTATATCTATCATCACCCAATCCAACAGGCATCGAAGAGTATCGGCGCTTTGGATCCAGCGTCGCCGAGACTACGCTGTCTGTTTGTTTTACCTTTCGCCAAAGGTTGTTTTATTTTAGTTACGATCCGCGAGACTAACGTGTAAGAGGTCGCCGAGACTGCACGATTTGCAGATTCTTGTCTTTTAGTTTTTACGTACCGATAGTTATATTTGAAGGTCACTTGCCCTACTGGTAAATAGTTTAGTATTCGCAATTATGTTTTTATTCAGTTGTGATAGAGGTTCATTGTCTCTAGTAATAAGTAATATTGATATAATGACATACTGAACCCGTTTTCTGACTGAACCTGAAACTCCCGTAGGGAGGTCAGACTTAAGACACTCAATATCGCTGTGAATAAGAAAGTACGCTTTAATTAAGGAAGTATCTGTAAGTAAGAAAGTATTGAACTGGACCGAAAACTTGCACGTCCTAGAGTAATACATTTTTCTTTTGTACGAGTTATTACGGTACTTGGGTACCGTAGTTATCGGGCCAAAAAAGCCGTCCTCAAAAGTAGCGCTATATCCATGAGTGAAGCCATAATTAACCTTGGTTAACTATATGTTTTTCATATATGCACGGATCTCTTGCTGAGTGCTGTTACTTGCATGTTTGTAGGTTTGCAGCCTTTTGTTCGAATCATTACGGTATTTGTATTACCTCTAAATTTTCCACTGGGTTGGCGACGGCTTTGAAGCATTATGAGCTTTCGACACTGCCATGCGAGGATATGCTCTTAATCTGTGAGAAGTTTCAACGGACGTGTGATCATGCCATTACATTGGCGATTGCGGGAATAGACACTTTATATGTGAGGGTTGCATTGGGAATTGGCTTGATATATAAACTTACCTTTGAGTTATAGGCAAGCAGCTTTCACTTTCAATTTTTTTTTTTATTTTTATTTTTGTAACCATCAATTAACGGACATGTAACTACTGTTGGGGTATGGAAGGGGCGCGTTTGAGGCGAGTGCACGTTTAGAGCGAGTGCGATCGTATGATGCGGTATATATTGTTGAATAAGCGGGAATGCCGAGAAGATAGGGAGTCTGCATAAAGGGGCCCTCCTTCGATTTTTTTACCTCAATCTCCAATACATATATTTATTGAGAGATACAGCACAGTCAACAATTGCATGTAATTTTTTTAATAGTTCCAGGCTCGGATAGATATTCAAATGATCTCAAGGTACATCAATGAAACCAACCGTTTCCAGAAGGTGCCGAAACGGTTTAAAAACGCAATAGAAATGTTGTTCCTAATGAAAATCATCCTAAAACGAATTGGAGACGTTTTTCAAACTCTCCGTTTCTCTTCCCCCAGCAGATTCATCCTAATTTACACTCTATTCTTGATAATTATCCATCACTTTAAAGAGACGGGGCCATGCATTTGGGTTCCATGTCAAATGTTCAACTTTCCTAATCTGGCTTCAATACATTATCGCTTCATTAGATGCACAATAGTTATCCATTTGAATTCCTTTCTAGAAGAAACTCCAGAAAGGTTACCACCCCGCAATCCAATGCGATTGAACCTTGTTCTGGAGACCAAGATGGCCACCCTTCAGAGCACTCGCCGAGATCCTCTGCAATCGTACACCTAATGAACCCTGGGCCGAAGGACAGCTGAAGGGTTTTCCGACATTTGAAAGTACAACTGCCACTCTGGGCTGGAAACTTTGCAGGTCGTGCCACCCTCATATCCCCCGTAGGTTAGATTCTCGTCGACCCACGTCCATTGATCGAAATTTTCACCAACGGGCCTGTGCTGATATTCTAGGTGACCGTCATCCTCAATTGTCAAGTACGGTACATGTCTCCTTCTCAGTGTTGATAGATCTCGAAGCCTTGGGCACTAGCGTGGTACGGGATGATATCGCCTTCCAAGTAGGGATTGCTGTCGCCATCGACGGGGGGAACCTAGCTGGTTGATAAGACACTCTAGGAGGGGCTTGGGAATTATTCCTTTCCACCGTAGAGCCTAGGAGAGCTATAAGGAATCTCGGTCCCGGAACGGATAACCATAGGACCGTAACCAAGACACGCGGAAGCGGTGAACTGTATGGTACATCCTCTTCTGCCTCTCAAATTCATTTCAGACTCCAGATCTTCCCGAAAATCGATTCTGTAAACAGTCTTCTATGATGCAAAAAAAAAAAAAAAAAAAAAAAAAAAAAAAAGGG
>JABYPW010001678.1:0-14228 GCA_016880775.1 Phymatotrichopsis omnivora
AGGAACCCGTCGGTACGTGCCTAGGTAAGGATAGTCCCCTGTGGAGCAAGCTCTATCCGAGCGCCTATCCCCTGGGCAACGAGGCTAAGGTATTCTAGGTCGTTGTTTTCGCCGAGCAGTTTTATGACGATGAAAAGTGATAAAAGAAGAGCGTAAAAGAGGAGTAGGAAAAGGTAGAATGTAGGGGGGGGTTTGAAGAGTCTGAGAAGCCTGGAACATGAAGCACCCAACGACCGTCCTTAAATACTTTCCAACCAAGAGAAATGAGTCATCTATGACAAAGGAGATTACATAAGAAATAGAACCCGAAAGAAAGCCTTAGAAATCCCATGACTCATTCTAACATCATCCGACGCGATCGTAACATTCCTAGGAGTCGTAACGGAAATGATCAGCGTTATGGTCTGAGCTCGGATCGCCGATCTCGGGCAAGATCGTCATCACACGATTACTGGCTCGATCGGCTTGAGTAATACCAACCGCAGGTGACTAGTCCGCGGGAGTTACTCAAGTAAGTCCGATCATGTGAGGTACGCTTGAGAGAGGATGACGGGTGAGTCAGACCCTGACTCATCTTCATCAGAGGCGCCACATATGACTCATCCTGAGGCAGAGCCCTTTGTCACGTGGTCCTTTCGCATGGCGCAGGGGTATACTCACAGGAAGTTACTCATCTAACTGAACTTATCATCGCGTGTGGGCCTTGGTACCGTGGCTGTAACAGAGTGATTGAGCTAGTCATTATAAGAGGACATGACATATCAGAAGGTCATAGTGATCTGTTGCTCATATATTGCTGATTATTAACTGTCCAGAATCTAGACTCTTCTAGGCTATGCAAGAATTGTAATTAGTGAATGAACATGTTAGTCATAGATGATCTATTAGGTTCTATTTCCTTCTATCTCCTTTATCAGGTATGAGTCATTTCTTAGGATAGAAAAGCTATAAATATTAGGTGTGTTGGATGTTCCTTTGTCTTTTCCTTCTTTCTTCTTTAGTATTGAGACTAGCAATAAGTCTTAAGAATATATTTCACTTTTACCTTGTAACTTTATCTTTTCTATTCCATCTCCATCTATATATAGGAAAGATCTTATTTAGTTGAGAAGAATAAGTTAAGATATCTGAGTTCACTCAGTAATACTTATAGCTTCATACCTGTGAGGTCTTTTCTAAGCTTTTCTAACTAAGGAGATACACACCATTAATAATCAGTCACATTTGCTTACATAGACTCACCAGTAATTAGGGAACTATATACAGTTAGGGAAAACTTACTTAAGGTATAAAACCTATCACTGACTAGCAAATCATAGTATTTTAGGTCTAGCATAAGCAGCAGAGGAACCTACAATATTACATATTACTGCACAATAATACTAGGACAGCCATACCACTAGACTATCCTCACCTTCTACCTAGGAAGACTATAGAAACAGTGTTCTATAACATATACCACTAGACTATCCTCACCCTATTCTACTTCAGAAGTTAGGCTACTATCTCTATATAGCAGATATATTCTTCCTATCTTTATAGTAATCTTTTAGGCTTTTAGTCCTTAGCATTATTTGTTACATTCTTGGTAGGAGTAGTATTGGTCTTAGTGGTTATAGATAAGCTACCTGTCTATTTCTTTTCTTTGTCCTTTTTTCCTTTATTTCCTTTATCTTTCTTACTTTTCTCTATATTAGGTTAATTTGATGAAGGGGTTACCACTACTTAGGCATATGATTTAGAGTATACTACTCCTACTATCTACTATAGTGTAATTGGCTTCCTATTTCAACCACTTGCAATGTACATAGGGTATTTATATTCAATAAGGAGTAAGGACATAGTCATATATTATAGGATTGTCAGGTGTGTACCTTCATTTGGTACTACTAACTACTAGGTAGTAGTATTACCTTAGTTAGTTTTCTTTTCTAACTAGTTAATTTATACTATTATAGCCATATTGGTAGTCGTGAGAGTAGTAAAGAGATTTGATTAGTTACCTAGCATTTGATAGAATATATCTGCTAGTAATATTTCAATAGTAGTGGTATAGGTAGGTTTACGGTCAAGCGTTTTAACTTCTGCTAAGAGTTGTTAGTATATACTAGTATAAGTATCCAATCTTATAACTTTGGCAAGGAGGAGGATTAGATCTTAGGAGTACTCTAGATTGCTACTTCAATAGCCTGTATTTATAGTGTAGGGGAGAGAGGTAGTTAAGTGTAAATGTAGGTAGATCTTGTAGGGGTATCCTAGACATCTGATATTTCTTTATCTTTTCCTTTGAAAAGTAAGTTAGTAGTGACACTTTCATCATCACTATAATCATTAGCATTTCTATCCTAAATTCCTAGTAGTACCTTAGAGTTGATATTGATATGGTTAGCCTATTATATATATATATATAGAATAGGGGTAAGGGTAGGATTCCTAGAAAGGGTAGCTAAGGCAAGGCAGCTTATATTATATAGGGTAAGGGCTAGTAGTATAGGTATTTTATCTATAATAGCCAAGGGGGTAGACTACACTTAGCTTTAAAGATAGCTCACTATAGACTATTATGACTCTGGAGGTATAGAGTAGGGTATGGCATAGGTTTTTCTAGCAGAGTGATAGGTAGAAGTGTTTACTAAGGTAGTTATTTACTGAGGAGGGGTAGAAGGTTAACTTACCATTATGCTCTTAATTGAGTGCGATGCCCCGTCCGTACATCAGTGATCCGAGGGAGGACAAGATAAGTTAACTTACCATTATGGTAAAAATTGTGGGCAAAAGGGTACACTATAGTAGTTTTGCTAGTTAAGGTCAGTTAAAGTCAAGTTATCTCAGTAGTGCACTATATACAAACCTCTATCTAAGGGAGTATGAGGTAGGGTAGAAGGTTACCTTACTATTGTGGTAAAAATTATGGGCAAAAGGGTACACTATAGTGGTTTTACTAGTTATAATCAGTTAAAGTCAAGTTATCTCAGTAGTGTACTCTATACTAACCTCTATGTAAGGGACTATAAGAAGGGGAGAAAGGTTAACTTACTATTATGGGAAAGATTGTAGGTAAAAGAGTACACTATAGTAGTTTTACTACTGTATAAAGGTTACCCTAATAGCGCTTAGCGAGTATCACTCCTATGTTTATAATGAAACTCTTTTCCCATTACTTGAAACTAAATACACTCTTCTCACAGTGGGAAACCTTTTACACTAACTCAATACAATGGCCTGGCTATGAAAAGTTCCTCCTCTTGACTGACTAAAAGGAAATCCTCTGTCTACTTGTACCGAAAAGAAAACGCAGACAACTACGTATAAAGCTGACCAAGGAAAAGTAATCACTAGGCATACCTTAAAACAATGGAAGAAAAACCTCCTATGTAGACTACATGAGCAAGTGGAAGATGAAAGAAAGAAGAGAAAGAGAAATGCGCAAACTCCTCCTCACTTTACTGAAGCAGAAAAATACAAGTTCCAACACTGAAAAGTTATAAAGAAAAAGTAGTAAAGGAAGGGGAAACTAAACTCCTCCCATAGTCATGGACTTATCCTTTCTGTTAGAGTTGGCAAGTTTAACCTAGATCATCGTCATATAGATCCGATCGTTCACTTTATGTAGGCTGGCGCAATTCACACATCAGAAGACAGTGTTCTCGCAGGCGAAGCCTTTTGGCTGTTTGTAGTCGGCAACACCGCAGGTATATTCAGAGATTGTGTGGGAGCTAGTGCAAAGTTAGTAGCAGGGAGGTGACTAACAGTTCTAGATAGGGTGTATAAACTTCGAGCAATATGAGTATTAGGTGTCAGTGCTGAAAGGAATGTACTTGACAGTGCGACGGGTTTTGTTGAGGATGGTAAGACCCTTGAGGATACAAGCCTCATTGTTATTGTCAATAACAGTGATCACCAGGGAGCTATAATTCTATTTGTTGATTTTGGCACTAAACTTCAGCTAGCACATGGTCATAGGTAAAGTGATACCAGAGTTATAGTATTCGATATCTTGATGAAGTCGAGTCATTTGTCCTATGGTGTTAAGGTCAGTGGCAGTAGGGATAGCATGGACTATGTACTTCTTCCATGTGTGGTTGTAGTTGATTCCTTTGACTTCGCTAAACTCGCCAATGGGTTTGGTGATGACGGGTCAGTAGGCTATGATAGCAGTGGTACTAACTGTCTCCATGGTAGTAAGGACGAGTGCAGTGGGGTTGTGTTATAGCATCATTGGATGCGTAAGAAGGAGGGAGCTTTGGCTATATCTAGGGCTGAGTTGATTCGGTCGCAGATCTGAATATGGGTGTCCTCGACGAAGGCCGATGGTTACTTGATATCGACAATAATTTCTCAGTCACGGTGGGTGGGGTAATGTAGGAGGGGAAGGGGGGTGGTTGGGAGAAGGTCCTTCTGGGTGACCAGACCACCTTTCTTCTTCTATTTTTTGGAAACAACTTGTACCTAGGTTTGAGCATCCTAAGCTTGTTGCAGGGAGAGAGGTAGAGGTAGAGGTAATCGAGCGAAGTTTTCTAAGATCTTTCGCAGTCACTTTTTATTGTTTTTGAATATTCTTGAGGGACTAAAGGATTTCTAGGGGGGGGGGGGCAAGGTCTCAGTAGTGGGCGCTGAGTCTTCGGTTACAGTCAGGGGTGGTCGTGACTCCAGGGTGGCGGCTCAGTTAATAAGGTCTGTTTCGGTGTTGACGATGGTAGTGAGGGTCGACTGGATGGAAGCCAGTGACTGTTGGATGGCAGGAAGGTCTTTTGCAAAGAATGTGAGCAGGCCTATTTTGTTAAAGGTCCTGATGGTACATGTGCCTACTACGTCACATCCTTTGAAGGTACCTATTGTGTTTCCATTGTGTTTAAGTAGTTTTCTGAATTCCAAGGAATAGAATTCATTCTAGATCTTTTTCAAGGCTTCCACCTTGTCCACCTCAGACTGTAGGGGGGTGAGGTAGGGAGGGATAGAGTAAAAAAGCTTGTTGGAGAGTACACTGGGGAAAGGGGGTCTAGCAAGTGGTGTGGGGGAAGTGGGGGTGGGCAGGGTGGGGGCACTGCAATCAGATATCGCTTAAGGTTGGGTTTTTTAAAATTACAAGTACAGTGCAATTTCAAAAGATGAAAGTGAGAAGGTTGAGAAGCCTGTCCTATATTTATAATATATCTTTATTCTTAAATGAATGTATATACCTTGTCCATATAATAGTGACCTAAGGAAAAGAATTGCCTATAGTAGTTTTACTAGTTAGGGTTAGTTAAATTTAAGTTATCTCAGTAGTGCAGTGTATGCCAACCTCTATATAAGGGAATATAAGAGTGTACTTATCTTCACATACTGTATGAAGGTTACCCTGATGGTGCTTAGCGAGTATCGCTCCTATATATATCACTATATCTTTATTCTTGAATGAATGTACATACCTTGTCTATACAATAGTGACTGAAGGAATCTAATTGCCTGTGCTTATCTCCATAGACCTCTCAGTTTCTTCTTCCTCCCCCCTATATTACAATGAGCAGAAAATATCATAGGTGCCACATAAGCCTACCAAAATACTGTACCCTCTACAAGAGTATGGTAGCATTACAAATTGTATACCCTCTACAACACCCCCTCTAGAATGAGACAATGACCTATCAAAGCAACAATATCCTGCAGGAGTGAATGGTAGTCACTGTAGATAGGTTAAGAACCCTAGTAGTATAACTCACCCCATTTACTACCATATTCTACATTGTATAAGAAAGTCTTACAATAAAATATGACTATCAAATTGAAGTACTATAGCTTAAATGTTCTCAGATATTCTATGAGTAGTGCACAGGCTGCCCAGAACTCAAGTCTAAAGAAAAAATTGTACCAATAGTTTAGATAATACCATTTACTTATCTAAAGAAATAACTTAACTAACTTAGCTAATACATTAAAGAATAGCTAACCCTAGAGCTTCCTGAGCAAGAAGTGACTATAAAAACTACTTACCTAATAACAAATATTGCTTAAGTGATAGACCCCCCTGTATAACTGAGCAAAATATAAGCGACCATTATAAGCCTTGGGAAAGGTTATAGTTATGAGCAGTGCAGGATTTCTGTTATTTTCAGTGAAATAGTAGAAAGGTAGAGGATTTCCTTTTATCACTCTTTTTCCTTTTCTATCCTGTATCCTTTGGTTATATCTTTGCTCTTAATTGAGTATAAGTACCCTACCAAGGGTATAGGATATAAAATATAAATCTTAGGGAAATAAATTACATGTTTTTATCTTTACTAGAAGATAAAGGTATATGTAAAACTCTTTAGGAAATCAATTGCATGTACTTACCTTGAAGGGGCAAGGATAGTCTAGTGGTATTACTGTACTAGTATTATTGTACAGTAATACACAATGTCATAGGTTCAAATCCTACTTGTAGTATACCTGAATTCTACGATTTCCCAGTTGGTCATAGGTTTTATAGTGTAAGGGAGTTTTGCCTAACTACACATAGTTCCCTAATTACTAGTGAGACCATGTAAGCAAATGCGACTGATGATTACCATGGCCATATAAAGGTTACCCTAATAGCACTTAACCAGTATCACTCCTATGTATATAACTATGGCCTTATGCTTAATTGAGTATACGTAACCTGTTTATATAATAGTGACCAAGGGAATATAATAGCATATACTTATCTTCAAGGCCATATAAAAGGTTACCCTAATAGCACTTAGCAAGTATTGCTTCTATATATATGACTATATTCTTACTCTTAATTGAGTGTATACACCCTATCCATACTATAGTAACTGATAGGAGTTATAATTAGTATACTTACTTCAAGAAATCTAGATAAGGATGAAGAGAGAAAGGTGCTTAAGAAATAGTATATGAAATTCTTTCCTTCAGTATAGGGAGAATATATAGGTAGGATTAAAGATGTCAAGAAGCCTAATAAACATCAAAGTAGATACTATTCCCCTTAATTATTCTAAGAAGTATATTCTAGTTTTTAGATCACTATTAATATACTTTATTCCTTCAATTTCTATTATAAAGATAACCAGGACAATATAGGAGAGCTAAATTCCTATACTGTTATAAACACTAATTTTATAGTGGTATTACCTAAACTATAAAAGGGCTATACCTGATATTCATATAAGGCTTACATGAGTTCATATAGTATGGTATAAAATAATAGAGGCTTTGGTGAACTTGTTTAAAAGTCAACCTATTAGTTATAGCATGATTAGCTATGAAGGTGATATGTAATTCTTATCAAAGATCAAATAGGAGGTTAAACCTATAATGATCACAGGTAATCTTTACCAAGTCTATGATCAGTATTCGGTATAATAGTACCACCTTAGAAGGAACCTAATAGAGATACTTGTATGAAATTGCTTCTATAAGGTTCAAACAATGTTATTCCTTATCTACCCAGATATACACACTAGTGTATTCAAGGAGGAAGAGGATAAGAGGTGGGCTTTATAAAGCCTACCTCAAGGGGATCTCTATCTTCAATACCGTAGGCTTCATGAAGCCTACCTTACTAGTATCTCCATCTTCAATACTGTGGGCTTGATGAAACCTACCTCAGCAGTATCTCTATCTTTAATACTATAGGCTTGATAAAGGCTACCTCAGTAGGATCTCCATCTTCGATACCATAGGATTCATAAAGCCTACCTCAAGGTGATCTCAATCTTCAATACTGTAGGCTTTATGAAGCATACCTTAGCAGTACCTCTATCTTTGATACTGTAGGCTTGATAAAGCCTACCTCAGCGGTATCTCTATCTTTAATACTGTGGGCTTGATAAAGCATACCTCAGGAGTATCTCTATCTTTATTACTATAAGCTCCACAAATCATACCTCAGCAGTATCTCCATCTTTGATACTTTAGGCTTTATGAAGGCTACCTCAGTGGTATCTCCATCTCTACTACCATGGGCTTGACGAAGCCCACCTTAGCAGTATTCCTATCTTTGATATCATAGGCTTTATAAAGCCCACCTTAGGGGTATCTCTATCTCTGATACCATAGGCTTGATGAAGCCTACCTCAGTAGTATATTCCTCTTCAATACTATGGGCTTAATGAAGCCTTCCTTAGTGGTATCTTCATCTCTATTTCTTTGGGCCTAACTTAAGCTACCTCTATGATGTCCTTATTATGATCAACAAAGCTCATTATCAGTATCACTAATCCTTATGCTTAATAAAGCAAGATATGGGCTACTTATTATATTAGTTATCTTACTAAAGCTTATCAACTCTGTCACTACCTCTTAGTGGTAACTGGCCTTGTGCAGGGAAAACTATACCTTTTGCACAGTAGTTTACCTCTCTTCTATTGTCCTAATTATCTTTATGATAGATTGAAGGAATGAGTTACATCAATGGTCTTCTGAAGGCTAGTGTTATGAACACCGGTAGTGGTCAGCGTCAAGGTACCTGGACGATGTGCTATGATGGAGGTTACGCTTATATTGTCAACATATGAGTATGCTATCTCTACCCTTCACCATTGTGTTAAATGTTCTGGAGACAATCCTCTATCACATGACCTTGTAGTATAGCGTGGCATAGTATAGCTTTGCCATTAGCCCTGACTAGGCATGGGAAGTCAGCCCTATGGTTATGATGTGATTAGCTATTGGTATGACATGACATTAGCCTAGTCAGCTATGAGGTCATGATTAGGTGATTGGACTCATATCGTGAGAGACTATCACAAATTAGGAGTGAGGCCTAAGAGGGTAATAGGTGATCATAGTCAAATCGAGTACTAATTGCGGCCTATCTATTCCAGACCCTTCTACAGGTTTCAGTGTTTAGGAATCAGGAGATGGTCTAGAATGGGTCTTAGTTCTTTATGTTTCTATTTTCTTTATCATCTCTTTCTCAGCTCAGGTAAAGGAGGGATATATAAGTGTGTAGTTGTTCTTATCTTTTGTTCTTTCCTTCCTTCCTTCTTTAGCACATAGCTTCCTGTCTTCTCTGCGATCACCATTGTAGAAGCCTTTGAGTTATCTTTAAGCCTTAAAGAATATATTTATCTTTCTTATCTTCTTCCACTTGAAGTCCACCCAATCATCGTAGGAAAGATATCTTCCAGTTGAGCTTTCGTTTAGCTAAGATATCTGAGTTCACTCAGTAACGTTTACGAAGCATACCTGAGGTATCTTTACCGAGCTATATACAATCTATATAGGGTGATCTGTTACAGCTGGAATGTACTTCTTAGCTATATAAGAGAGGGAATAGTATTTGCTTTAATGTTGATCAGGTGATCTAGAAGGTGGTGTAGCTATTTATAGGTATATAATTACTCCTATCATTTATTAAGATAAGTAGTTCCTTAAGCTATCTGAGATCTGGGAACTTATCTTGGAGGAGTAATAATTCTCAAAGTCAGATCTCAGATAGAGATTGGTATACTGTACACAATAATGAGGATTACCTAGTTTGCAAGTTCCTGATTCCTAGCCTTTATCTCTTAGGTAATGTACCTCAAGGGTAATAACTCTTAAGTTGGATCTCAGATAGAGATTAGTACACTATATATAACAAAGAGAATTACCTTGCAGGTAAGTTATCTGATCTTCTACTTATGTCTCTAAGCTGATTTGAGATGTTAGGTAGGATAGCAAACTAGCACATAGAACTCATGAAGAGGTTCCCATAACATATATAATAGGTAAGATTTAATACATATAAAGGTAGTCAGTACCATATAGCACAGATAGGATAAATATACCTTAGTGGGATAATAAATATCATAAGTAGCCTATATCTTGCTTTGTTACACTCAAGGATTAGTGATGTAGATGATGAGCTTTATCTAATTATAATAAGGATATTATAAAAGTAGCCTAAATTATACCTAGAGAAATAGAGATGAGGATACTATTAAGGTAAGATTAGTTAAGTATATAGTATCAGAGATAAGGATACTACTAAGGTAGGGTTAGTTAAACCTATGGTATTGGAGAGGAAGATACTGGTAAGGTAGGGTTAGTTAGGTCTACAGTATAGGAGATAAGGGTACTACTAAGGTAGATACAGTTAAGCCTATAGTATTAGAGATAAATATACTATACAGTAGTAGGGTCAGTTATACCTATGATATAGGAGATAAAGATACTGCTAAGGTAGGGTTAGTTAAGCCTACAGTATTAGAGATATATATACTATATACTGAGGTATGGTTAGTTAAGCCTAAAGTATAGGAGATGAAGATTCTACTAGGGTAGGGTTAGTTAAACCTATGGTATTAGAGATGAATGTACTATATATGCTAAGGTCCTCCTATTCCCCTTCTCTTTAATGATGATGATTTTTCATTCTTCATTTTACTAAACTACTCTTCGCAGTTTACAAAAGAATCCGCATAAAGTCCAAGACTATGGCGTGTCCCCTTCTCTGGGGTGAGGAAGCGAGGGCCCAGTTAACACATTACTGGTGTCTCTCTCCTATAGCCCTAGAATAAAATGCTGAGTAGTAGTAGGTACTTATGATTGTGATGGTGGTGGAGGCAACTAGGACTTGCCTCTAAGGGGTCTACTCGGGTATCAACGAAGGCCAGTAATTGCAGCAAACCTTTTAAGGTGTAAGTACCCTGGTTGTTCTGAGGAAGGTAATCAATGGTTTAACCTGAGGTCGGCTTAAGCTAGTCTACGGACTCCTCAGCCTGTTGCCATGTCTACCCGCGTACCTTTGGGTATGCTCAGGATATCACACTTGGACCTAAAGAGGTGGGGGAGGAAAGTTTAACCCTAAGTGGGAGCTATTGAACCTATGTTATATGCTCTTGATTGAGCGCGATGCCCCGGTTCTTAGCATCAAAATAGCTAGGGAAGCCCAGATAGCGTGTCCCCTTCTCTTTATGATGATGATGATTATTCATTTCTATTCGGTAACTACTCTACTTCTTCTATAGCTACCTAGGCCGTCCGCATGCAGTCTATGACTATGGCGTATCGCCTATTTCTCCCCCAACAGAAACGAAAGAAACCACGAGTTCAAAACAGAAAAAGACACGATGTCGCGTCAGTACAGTAGAAAAAGCGCCACAAATGGTCCCGCGAAATAGCCTTCCCGTCCGATATCCTTTAGCGAGGTGAACCTTACAACAACTATCTACCGGACTCTTACGAAGAAAAAGCAGAAGAAAAACCAAAGTGAAGAAAGAGAAAGAAAAAGGAAAATCCTCCTCAGAACAGCCTGAACCTTTTACGCTAAAGGAAAAAATCGAAACAAAAAGTCTAGAAAATTATATGCCACCCATTGTGACGGTAACGGCCTCCTCCTTCCGGGCAGCAGCTAGTGCTTTGGCCTGGATGAACGCTGGGCAAGAGGGGTTCGAAGCGGTGTGTTTTCCTTTGCAGTTGGCGCACTTAAGGACCGTGTCATCGCAAAGTCGTCTGACTTTCTTGCATTCGTCATGGCCGCAGGTGTGCTTCGAGGTGTGGTGTGCGTCCGCGCACATGTTACATCGTGGGAGGTTTCGGCAGCGAGCTTGGTGGTGACCAAACTCCTGGCAATTGGTGCATCGGGTCGCGGAGTTAAAAGGAATATACTTCTCGACTCGTCTCTTGCGGGTAAGGATTGTGAGGCCTTGGAGGATGCGTTTTTCGTTGTCGTCGTCGATGACCGTTATGACCAGGGAGGACGCAAGTTTGCCTGTTCGATCGCTTTCGCGTAGTAACCATCGAGGGGTTTGAGCCAGAGTGATGCCTTTATTGAAGTGTTCAATTTCCCGACGGAACATATCTGCTTCGGTAAATGCATCAGTGTGAGAGTGGGGGACGTTGTGCACCAAGTATTTTTTCCACCTGTGATTCTTGCGAACAGAGGCTGTGGGAAAGTATTCCTTGATGGTATCTTCGATTCTGTTACGGTATGCGAGCACTGCGGAAGCGGTGACATCTTCGATGGTGGTTAGGACGACTGAGCATTGGTTGTTCTTTCGAGCGGCGGAGATGCGGAGAGCGGCGGGGGCTTTTGCAGACACCAAAGTGTCGTTGACAGCATCCCTTAGCTTGACGGGGTCAAAGGTGCCGACCTCGGAAGCTCCCCTTCTCTTTATGTCCTACTATCCTCCTTAAATATACCAAAGTGTATATATAATTAGATAAGTAATAGCCTTGCTTAATCAATAGGTAACTTCTTAGCAATGTATTTCTACTAAAGGGTATAACTTAAGAGTAATCACATTGAACATTATAGAACCACTTTTATACAAGGGTCTCTTTTATCTTTAAGGTAGCAAGAAAGGCAACTGATTAGTATTATGGACAACAGATTGCCAATGATACTAATTTACATCTTTTCCTAATAATACTAACATGTTTTTATCTTTATATAATTACTGGTTTAATTGGTAAGATAGCATATTCTATTATAGTAACTAAGTTATAATGTAGCTTATCTCATTTCTTACCTAATCATATAAAGGTTACATAGATATAGGTCAGCTATGATTAGTCACCTCATAGTGCTACACCAGAGGCTTCACATTTTACCCTAGTAGCTTAGAACCCCTATTCAATAGGTAGAGCCTAGTAGTAATATAAGGGATAATACTAAGTGGTTGTATTCTAGTAACTAGTCTATCATCGGATTAGGCCATGGTACTATAGAACTGTAATAAGAAGGCTACTAGGAGAGTGATAGTGAAAGTTATTAAATTATATAGGAGGGCTTTGACTAGGGCTGAGATTAGATCCCACTTAGCAAAATAGATGAAAGAGAAGTATAAGAAAGATAAAAGAAAGATAAAAATAAAAAAAAAAAAAGGGAAAAGAAGAAATCCCTACAATTAGCATCCCCCGAAATCTCTCCACCCATGCCTACCCAACCCACTCCCCCTACCTTCCTATCCATGGATACCTGAGTTGACTCCTGAAGACATGAGCTGGGCTCAGAATTAGTGGAGCCTTTTTTTTTTAAAAAAAAAAAAAAAAAAAATGGCATTGTGGTAGAGCTGGAGAAGAGGCAGTAAGTCTTTTAGGAAAGTTTGGAAACGTAGTAAAATGAGATCATATTTAAAGCTTTATATAACTCGTTGCCCCGTCGTTCCTAACGTACAGACCTAGGTCAGCAGAATCTCAGTGAAACCCTACCGCTGTTGACATATCCTGCGATGCCTCCGGAGACTCTATTCCCGCCCCACCTCCAATACTTAAGAAATCTAAACCCAATAGCTAAATAATTGCGCTCCGCAAACTTCTTCATGCTTGAGGGGGTGGGGAAAGAGTTATGGCTGCTTGAGGGGGGCTTGTTTTAAGGCAGTATTTTTCGCCTATTTCCAAAAATAACTCTTTGAATTTTCAGAAATTCGCTAATCTGGGAACGTAGAATTTTTCGTCGGGTTTCATTTGCCTAGTAATATTTCTCCCTCTACAATGCGATACGTAGTTGTGAAGGAAACACAACCCTTCGTTGTTGCGCAGCGTCGTCTCGCTTCCCCGTGATGTCTCGCTTCCCGGTGCCATACGCTAACCTTGGATTTTGTAGGAGCATTCTCGTCCATGTTGCAAATCTGGTGTGGCTGAATCCCATTTGCCGAGATGACCACATTTAACTTTCGGAAGTGATCTTTGATGACCTAGGAATTGCTTGCATACGACCCAGAGGACTCGTATGCTTTGTGGCTAAGTGTAAGTGACGGTCTGAAAAGCGGGAAAGGCAGTGCTTACCAACGTAGCTTGAATTCTTTGCTGGAGATTCGATCATGTCATTAGTACATAGGTCCATCCGACCTGGAAATCCCCAATCGTCGAGCCACTTACACCACTCAACAATAGCGTCTTCCTCTACAGGGGTAAACGACTGCTGTGATGCATGCGCTGCCTGCCTGGAGTGCCTTTTTCCAAAATCTCTGTGATATAGGATAGGCCGTTGAATACAGGTACTAGTGCCATATGCTTCGGCTACATCGGCTATGCTTAGAGTCCCTTTATCGAGCTCGGCAATTGCCTTGGCAATGCGCTGCTCATGGTCAGAGGACAGGTGAGGTCTGAAACGAGACATGGTGCACTCGGGCTGCTTTTATCGTTATTCTGTGGCCTTGAGGAATGTCTTGCTTCCCTGTCTTGTCTCGTTTTACCGTCGCATACGTTATTGATGCGGTTATTTCGCCTAAGAGAAATATGTAGAAGGTTACATGTACTGATGTCTAGGGTATTAGTGCTTTGCGGGAAATTTTGAAAATTTACCCCCCTCCCCCTCCCCCCAAACC
>JABYPW010001679.1:0-14225 GCA_016880775.1 Phymatotrichopsis omnivora
CCCTTTTTTTTTTTTTTTTTTTTTTTTTTTGCCCTGGGCAGAGATGGTTGGTTTGCTTTTGCTCGGAACTGCGAGATGTTGCGAGACGTTGATGTAGGAGGGAGCAGTTCATTTCGGAGGAATTTTTCGGGAACAATGAAAAGTTTATGGAAGAGTTTATGAAAGCGGTAGAATGCGGTGGGCTATTCGAAAGAGCAGCCCCTGATGTTTTCACCATCAAATTAATAAACAGTAATTGCGGCTAGATGGCTCGAGTAATTGCTAGCTAAGCTTGGATTTCTTTTCGAGGTTTGTGAGCGGTAATTCCTAGTCAGGAGGCCACTGCTGGTAGATGTTTCTACAAAATGAATAGGAATATACACACGTCAACCCGCCGCGCCCTTTTTTCAAGCATCCGCCGTTGATGTGGCCCGTTTCAGGAGGTGTCAGTTCTATAGTAAGGAGCAAGTTTTATTACTTTCGTGAGTACATTTCCACAATTAACTATGTCTGTTTATTTGAAGTATTCCTCCGCCAAAGGAAATTGAAGACAAATTCTTCACCACCGGTCACTCGATGGACTCAGTGGCATGCCACGTGACCCCTCAATCAGCTTGATTGACGTTATGCCCTGACCACCTTTCCTGATAGCCCCAGAAGGTTGCGGGGCTTATGTTCTAAAAAATTGTCGACTACCGATTATCGGGAAAACATCCAGCGATTTTTTTTTTTTTTTTTCGATTCGAGTAATAGTCCATGACGAAGATGAATATACTTTTGACGTTTTTCGCGGACAAAAAAAAAGATTATTTAACACAATAACAATACTCACAATTTAAAAATATCATTTCTCGAGTATAAATGCAAGGTTTCAAAAATCTGGTTACGGATAAAAAAATCAGAAGTTTTGCTTTTTTTTTTTTTTTTAACCGGAAGAAGCGAAGCCTTGTAACATTTGCCCTTATACTCCAATTCCGTCCATTTGAAAAGAAAAAAAAAGAAAAAATACGAAAGAAAGGAAGAGAAGAGAAACAAGAGAAAGAAGAAGAGAAAGAATAAAAGGAGGAAGAGTAGGAAAAGGAAAAGGAAAGGGAAGAGGAAAAGAAACTGGCTCTGAACAAGTGCGCCGGCTATATTTGATTTTCACGGAACTTGACCCTCCCTAACAATTATTTCGCGCCTTCTAATTTATGGCTTGGTTCAAGCTGAGTTTAGAAGGTTGGTGGTAGGGCATCGGCAAAGGATAGAATTTTGACTTACTCACTCCACTTAGAAATTTTGCCGTTTCCGAGTGGTAAAAAAGCGTTGTGTCTCTTGTGGTATGGCCTTATTTGTTTTTGGACCACAAGCACGTGCTTCATCCAGCACACTTTCCGGTTACCAAATTTTTGCAGCAAGAGCTCACACGAGCGGAGATTCAAACCGCAGTTGCCGAAATTCGTTTCACGTTATTCTGTTGTGAGAACCATGGCTGCGAGAATCGCCAAGCCGACAAAAATACCCTGACAACTATTACTTTATGGAGAACTGAGTGGAACATCTTCTTACACGGGAGGATGAATACGGCAATGATGCATTACATTTCGCGGCGCAGGAAGGATGCAAGGCAGTAATAAAACTGCTTCTCGAGCGCAGTGATGTGGATCCGAACTAAGAAAAGATGATTTGGACAATATACTAATAAAACTGCGGCAAGAGGAACGGTTATTCAATTGTGAACCGTTTGGCAAAACTAAGTCAAATCGGTGGGGTTTTAACACTAATATGTTTACTCCATTTTCAATAGGCTATGGCAGCGAACAAGCGGCAACATCGGTGTCGAGGTCTGGGGAATTCGTATGCAGTAGTCGCCGTTGTGGGCCAAATGGGTGGATTGGGATATAAGGGGAAGCGTTGTTTCAGTATCCACTTCACCTCATGGCTATCGCTTGTGTTTCCCCTGTATTCTTGTTGGCTTACATTGTCCATGTTGTTTCTCTCTTACATACCCGGCGTTATTCCTACCCGGTATTCTTTACTGTTTTCGTGCTATTTTCATTGCCGATTCATTTCGAGTCCTGTGATTGGTTCACGTTAGGGCGACGAAAAAAAGCATGAAGGGCTAAAGAGAATGAAAATTTTTACGGCCTTTGGGTCACCTTTTCTCTCCTTTGTTTCTTATTTCTCGTACTTGGCATCATTAATTCCCAGATGGCTCATGTGTGCTCCTGTAATTACGCCCTTCATGTCAACGGCGACTAGGCTTTCTTTTCCACGCTGCTTAAAAAAGAGAACCGCACACCGACCGTTGCTCGCCTTCTATAGTATCTTTGAACATTGGTAGGGCTTTTCGCTTGTACAATAAAAATTACCAAGAATCTGATTGATATCTTAATTGGTAAACCAATTTGCAAAATCACACTGCCATAGACTTCTTTAGCTCCACAACTTCAGTCTCGATGTGGAAAGCCGACCCCCATTTCTTGGCTGCGCCACGGTCTATCACTCGAGATTTTTTTTTTTTTTTTTAAAAAAAAAAAAAAAAAAATGCCGCCGCTAATAACAATTCCCGTTTCTCAAGTGGAGGAATGGAATAGCACTATGACATTGATAGCGATAAAACTTTCGGCTGTCTCGGAAATTATGCATTGTGGTTGGGGAACTGGTTCGGTGCACGTCACCAATCGACTGACCGCGGGTGTTCTGCCGAGATTTCCAATCAAAGAGATCTTACGTTGATGTGATGAGATCAAACGCTTCAAAACAGGTGAAGTTTACCATTTCCTCCCCACTGTGTTGTCTAATTCTTACGTTGCAAATGAGAAACTTTCGTTAATTTCGAAATGTAAGGCGAATTCCTACTGCAGACTATCGTCTGATACACCGTGCACGCGCGCTTCTGAGGATAATACGCGATGCCCAGATTATGAAACAGAGGGGGGGAAACCAATGTATATTTTTAATGAAGTACAAGACTGGGGAAGGAATAAGCGAGATGTAGCCACGCAGCTATGCTCTAAAACCACCCAAGCCAGACTATGAGACAGAAAGTTGGTGAACCAATATATAAGTATATTTGCTGTGTTGTAAGAGTGAGGCGTACAAGCGAAGTATGCATTTTCAACCGCCAACGAACGCAAGTTCGTCTAGCGATTACTGTTTCTTCTTGCAGAAACAAACTGGAAAGTCTTCCAAGCCTCCACACCCCTCTTGCCAGTAGAGATTACTTACGAATTAGTGCTCCGCATTACGTGCCAAGAGAACGCCCTGCTGGGCCTTTGGGGACGTTCGCGATCGTTGTTTTCGTATTTTAGCTTGAAAGCGAGGATATCGACGGAAAACTATTCGCAGGTTGTTCCCAATAACTATTAAGTGCCAGAATGCTGAGACACTGTGGTTTGGGATCCTGAAAAGAATGTGATGGCGATGAGGCCGGCTGAATCGCGGAGCCGTAGCACTTGATGATAAGTCCAGCATACTCGCCGGGCTGTAGCCTGCTTATCAAGTGGAAACAACGCAAGGTATAAAATTTCATACAAGGCTGAGGATATTCGTATTTTGCCACGTGCATTGCAAAGGCTTGGCGCACTTCGGAGGGTGATGATGCTACGTGGGTGAAACTTTCCTTTGCTGCAGCCGATTATCGAAATAAAACAGACGAGAATCGTGGAGATGTTTATAGAAGCGAGCGGCAAAGAAGTTTTTACGCTTTTTGGTTGTACTAGGTGGGTGTTTGTATGCCGAATATGTCGCGGTATTGCATTCCATCCAATCGATGCATAACGTCGATATATATACCGCACCTTTTACGAGTAACATGTAAAAAAAATAAAAAAATGCGACTCAACCGCACACCCAGCGAGCGCATCACCCATAGGACATATTTATAGTCTAAGCACGTTAGTATAAAATTGTGATGGCGACAAATAGAATAGTTCAAAGTATAAAATATAAAACCATTGAAATGCTCCTAGCCTTATGGTTCAGAATTGGGTAGGATCGTCGGCGGCGGCGCGGTGAAAGTAAACATAAAAAAAAAAAAAAAAAAAAAAAAGAATTTACAAAGTCACGTACACTTTTTCTTCTTGCCAATCATTTCACGACGAGTTGCAGGGAAACGTTCCTTGTTCCAATCCTTTTACATGGAAATGAATCAACCTTCTCTAGTTATAAATTTCCTGAACACTTAAATCACACGGCGCTCGCAGTATCGTGGGATTGTGGACTCCGCGGAGCGTGTTTGATGTTGGAAGGCGGCTGCACTCCTGAGAACTAGTTTTTTTTTTTTTTGTTTAGCTGATTTTTTTTTGGAAGATTCCCTTGCTTGCGTATACTGGGCAATGGGGCCAGAAGGGAGGCACGACTCGGACGTGGTGCAGAGGATCATCCAATGCCTAGAGAAATTCAAAAAGGTTAGTACGAGCGATTGCAGGCATACAGGAACCAATCATACTAATGCATGTATACAGAGCATTCGAGTACATCTTGATTGGTCACTTGTCGCAGAGCCTCCACATTGCGACTCCGCTTACCTACCACGAGCGAGGGAACCTTTCTAAGCAATAACTAACGGGAAAATAGAGTGCTCACTGTACGCCTTTACAAACCTCTCCATGATTCCCTTTTTTCGAAGAACCGTCTACTTTTGCAGCAAAAAGGAGGTTGCATCTACAGAAACGTAAAGCTTCGCTCATGCGAAATCACCATTCGCTCATATCTTTGTACTTGTACTCTATTGTTTCAGATTCCGCTAGAGCGTGGCACTTGCCACTAATCAGGCTGAGACCTAAGTTTCTTTGTTACCAAGTGCCACAATCGTGGACCAAATCGTAAAAAAAAAAAAAAAAAAATCAGCACACTTATCACAACCGCTTAATCCCTCTCAGATAAAAGCTCTGCTCATGCAAGGTGGAGATATGCGCAAGGTAGAGATGTGCAAGGTATCGAGTGATAAATAAACTCATGATTTATACTCTGGGATCGGCGTACAGACAACTCGCTTTTTTCGCTAGCGTCTGGATGTTGTCTATTAAACATGCATAACGAAATATCTTCCAGTAAAAAAGGCTTCCACAACGTACCGAGCACCTTGTATTTCCTGGAGGGAAAGGCGGATGGTAAAACGGCGACGAATCTCTACCAACGGCACGTGCTAAACAGCATGGTCACTAGCTTCTTTCAATTTGAAACTGGATCGGCGAACAGCGGGATCATACCTGGGGCTGTCGGAATGGCCAATGTAGTTTCGATGTAGTACTCGGGTGTGCACAAAAGTGATCGCAATCTGATAAAATTTGATAAAAAAAAGTACGGTAGAGCGCCCATTGATGCAGGGCTGCTCTGCTCCTATTAGTGGTTTTCCTGCTCATCATTGTGAGGAAAAAAGTGATCGCAACCCTATCCTATTGGGCTGATGTTGCGCCCACATAGAACGATTGGCTCAGAAAGAGTTGCGATCATTTACCCTCACACCCAAGTACAGTAATCTGGAACCACTTCGAGACGGAGGTTTGAGCTCGAGGACATTCCTTAGATCTCTCAATGTGGTTTCTTACCCCGCTCGCAAATTCACCATAACTAATGCTAAACCCGGTTTATGCGTATATGATTTAAGTGGTCAGCGCGAGCCGAAATTTTGGGAGCTGAGTATACTCGCACATATGTCTAGTACTAGGGTATAGAAAAAAGTGATCGGAATCTGATAAAAAAAGTATGGTAGAGCGCCCATTTGATACAGGGTTGCTTTGCTCCTATTAGCGTTTTTCCTGTTCATTACTGTGGGGAGAAGAGTGATCGTAACCCTTATCCTATTGGGCTGATCTCGCGCCCAGACAGAACGATTGGCTCAGAAAGAATTACGATCATTTACCCTCACACCCGAGTACTTAACACAATATGTACGTAGCAAGCTATTCCGTCAAGCTAAACCTAATAAGGGTTAACTTCATGGAAAGGTTTGAGGAGCTCGCTAGGTTTTCAGATGTGTCTTATGTATCCCATAGTCTGGTTTTGTCATCTAGCGTCCAAAACGTAAATTTCAACTGTACCAAGGATTAAAAACATGTGCTAACAAAGTCCAAGGAACTTGGTAAGTTGCTTTGCAGAAAGGAGCCCCCAACCTTTCGAGCTTCCAGGGGCTCGTTGTGCATATGTTTTACTCTTTCGTTGCGGTTTAGCATTTTTACCTTTCGTCGGCGATTCTCCCAGACCTTTGTGCTTTGTTCCAACGGGCATATACGCACGTTGTTACAATGGAGAGAAGTCCAATGTCATGCTCTCCCGACATGCGGCGGAGTATTCACTTCTGTTTTTGAGAAAAGCTTTTTAATGCTTGTCGTTTGGCGCATAACTTGCTAAAATACCACTTTTGCTAAAATAACACTTTCTTGCAGGAAAAGCTAAAGAGGTGCTGCTGCATAACCGGGATCGATTGCTGCTGCATAACCGGGATCAATTAGAGCGGCACCCCCCAAAACGTTTTCAAGGCGCCTTTAGTAAGGACTTTTCTGTGACTCCGCCACGGAAACCCAGAGCGTCAAGTTCTTACATCCTTCCTTCCCGTTCTTTCTATTGCCGCAACAGCTTTCCTGCACTATCTACATATCTACACCAGCACTAACAGTATATCTGACAGCGTCCCCAATTACTGCTACTTACTACTACCAGCATCGCTGATGCTATCAATTCATTACGCGACTACTATCACAGCTTTGTATAAGCCAATGCGAGATTTTGTATAGTACGCATATATATATAGGTAAGACGTGTCGACTGAGATTTAATTTCCTACAAGTTCGATTCATGATGCTGCAGGCCGTGCTGCACATGTTAACGACAGTTCAATTTCAGACCCTCCCCTAATGCGATCCAACTTATTCCAGGCTTTAATGGCTAGCTTAATAATAGTTCTATTTACTACATATTTTTCATTCATCCTATGTGAAGGGCTTTTAGCAAATGCTTCTTAAGAGCGTAAACTGCTTGTGAAGGTATAATTATGCACCTATTAGTTACATGTACTCGGTGTCTGTATCGCCAGATTGAAACAACCAGACGCGTCGGTTGGCAAGTTGGTTAATAGGCCACAAATTTTACTTGCAATAGATAATTGGAAAAATAAACAATATTTATTCTATGACGCAAAAACACATCATCGCATCGTCTACACAAATCAACGAAATATAGAGTAAAGGCCATCGGGCGTAGATTAATTAGTGTTGAAAATTTCGGTAAAATCTCCATGATACAGCATATGAATGTATTCTGCCGTTGTTAATGAGCAGGCGCGCGCTGGGCTGGTGGAGGTGTATTACATGTATTTTGAATTTTGTATGTGCCGCGAATCCAAACGCGTAGGTAGTTCCTACACAAGATGGATAGTGGTTAATCGTGATAATTAGCGATGATGGTAGAGAAGGAGGATGCCTGGGAAAAATCTTGGGTGATGCCGCCTTAATTGATCCTCTTTGGCTTAGCCTGCTGCAAGAAAGTGATATTTTAGCAAAAGTAGTATTTTAACAAGTTATGCGCCAAGCGACAAGCATTAAAAGAGTTTTCTCTCTGGTTTTAGAGGGAATCGTGGCATCCTCTGGAGAAGCGCGATAGGCCATCGCTTGTACCAGGTTTTTTAGTTTCTAGTTATATCGTAGCTACGTTAGTGGGGTCGGGAAAAAAAAAAAAAAAAAAAAAAACTTTCTGGCTGTCTCCAAAGCATTCGGATATGTGGGCGGCGCTGGGATGTGAACAAAAATGGAAATGGAAAGATAAATCGGAAAAAAGAATTACTACCAAACCAAGATTTCATGAACTAGCTCATACCGCCAAGAAAACATTAGGTTTCGCATTAGTATTCGTAAGCGTGGGTGTGGAGCCCGTCCATCCATGACATATGCTTAATCGAACCGCGACCTTGTCGCATGTATCATCCAGCCCTCGTCCAGACGTCACTCGCAAAAAATGAATGGTGGGTACGGTGCACTGGACCATGCTGCTTCACGCGCACCACAGTGTTCTCGAGTTCTGGACATTGAAGGTACTCAAAGCCGTCCTGGCCGTCCTAGCGAGAAAGAAAATGCAGGGATTGAGGGACCAATCAGATTCTTGCAAGACTGACCAGATGCTCGGTGCTTTGAGTGAAAAAATCTAGGCAAGAATTTCGAGTGAATTAGTCCAAGGGTAGAGAAGCGTGCTCGTGTCAACCCCACCACTATGTAAACCGCATTCCAAAAACACCTTCGGCGTTTGAGGCTCAAGGGGTGTGGAGTCAAATATTGTATGCTGTTTTTTCTTCAGCTTCAATATAAACATCCAAGGCATCTAGGAGTTTCTTCATCTCTGATTTCGTGGCATCGTTGATTAATTGATGTCGTTGTCTGCATATCTACATACATACATACCTGCAATACTAGTACAGGCACATATACATGCAGATGTTGTCGAAAATGTAGCCATTCGTAGCAGAGCTTCCTTGAATTCCAGGATCACTATCAGATTTTCGAAGCAGTCTGGCCGTCCTGACTAGTCTTGGCAACCAGGCACCAATAATATCACGCCAAGACTTTGCAGTCGGGACGGCCAGGACAGCTTTGAGTACCCTTACTGGCGGTTTTCGCTATCTATGCGCCGACTCGTCTCCGCAGAGTTAGCACCCATACACCTCTTCCAGGACGAGCGAGTAGCACACCCGACAACGCCCAAGTGCGCCGAACCAAATCGCCGATCTTTTCGCCACATATCTTTTGCACACTCTTGACGATGCATTGTTCCCTGCCAAATCGGTCCCGACGTACCTCCTCTCCAGTATCTACCACAGCGGCACGTTGTGATCCACTTTGAAATCATCCACTAGACTAATAGGAGCGCGATAGACTGTTTATTTTCGGAGGCGGTAGATGTGAGGAAAATGGGTGGTACAGTTCCCCGGAAAAGCATCTTTTTAACAACTAGATAATCCTAGTGACCGAAGAGCCCGCGCAGCGCCCCCCCTTTGTTATGAAATTGGAAAAATTCGGAGCCATGCTGTCTTAGATGATTAATCCCAATCAAAAAAAGGCAACAGAAAATTGTGTGTACCTATTTCTCTGGCATTTTTCTTTACACTTGATGTTGGTTGGACTAGCGGGGGTATTGCGAGCGAGTGTATTATTTTATTGGTTGTTTCCCATCTTTGCTGTTCGGTTGCAAGGTACTACAATAATACAACGCCTGGAGAATAAATTCAACTTGGAATTCCGCTTTACATGTATTAGCATAGCATCAAGTTTTCTCTCAACCACGGGGAAGACTGGAATTATCCGATCACTCTTGCCAGCCCTGTTTTGGTTGCGACACTTCACTACCCTTCAGCCTTCCCTCGCTTAGCACTTGTGAGCTTCTCTGCCTCCCCCTACTAAATCTGTGACTACATAAGAGAAAGCATTCGACATTCCCACTTCATTTTCATACACTTCGTAAGGTTACACCTTACTACGGCTCAGACGTTGAATCCGTCGCCTTCTGCACATTCACCCACGATTTAATGATACAGCGCTTTATACCGACAATATTCTGAAAATGACTGAGGAGGATGAAGTGAAGTGGTGAGGCTTCTTGGAATCCGATGGGTTTTTCCCTCAACGTCTACCTTGACCGCCGCGAGGCCTGGTGGTAGTGGCAGCCATGGGCCCTCTACGATAAACAGCAGTTCTAACGCGTCTGTGACCAATGCCGGAGCGATTTCGCAGGCCGAGGAAGGAAGTGAAATAGCCGTTACTGATCCACAGCACCATGCATCGTTCAGGTAAATTAAACCGGAAACCTGCTGTATATGAATATTTTCAGCTTTCTAACTGCGATTCAAATGCAGCCCTTCGAAGACGACATGGGAGAGAGTCGTGGAAAACCTCAAACCAGAGTACCGAGACGAGCTCAATTTGGGAGAACTGGATAAGTTCGAGACTGTTAACGAGTTTTTAAGAGATGCCGAAAAGAAGCGGCAGGGATTGGGAAAATAAGTTGTGCGAGGATAAAACGGGAAACGGGGTTGCAGTCCAGAAAGACGCAGAAGACCGCTTTCTTAGTAATATGGAAACGATTGTGGATATTGGCGACATTGTTACCCAGCATGGACCGCAACCAATTTCGTCGGCATGGTTTATGGTTCGGTTGTTTTTACAGGTGTGTTTTGGTCCATTGGTTGCATTTACGACAACTCGAGAGCTCGAGCTGATGCGGAGCAAGATTGCCTTGAACGAGACGGAAATCATGAGCAATATCTTGTCAGACATGGAACATATTTCCCGTATTTTGGCTAGATGCGTGATATATGAGGAGCTCTATATTCCCAGAGAAGTCAAACCTGTCGAGAATCTTTGAATATTGCTACCGGATCTGTACACAACTATACTGTTACATCTCTGCAATTCTAAGCGTCACTACAGTTGGAAGCGCCAGTACAGTCAGAATTCTGCCAGTATGTTCTTTCCTCCCGATCATCCGGAAAATTAACCCAACACTTGTAAAAGAGCAGCGTGTTACTGGAGCTAGCAAAAGAAACCCCGCCGAGTTTCTTCCACTCATGGAGGACATAAAAAAGCAGGAGACTAGCGTGGAATATGCAGCGCGGGCAGCTACCGATCAGCGTAGATTTCTCTCTTAAGACCAAAACCAGTCCCTGCGAAGACAAACGCTAATTAGATGGTGCTCATAGTGCTAGCTACAATAGCCACAGGGGGTCAAGAAAATGAATTCTGGTACATCTATCGAGACTACTTTGCATTTCGTTACCAAATGAAGGCGTCGACTGACTTCCATGAAGAGCAAGAGAAAGCGATAGCGGAGCTTTTGAAACATCTACAATAAATGCAACAGGAGATGGGAGGCAAGTTACAAAATATCTGCAAAAAATTAGAAGGTGTGTGTTGCGAATTTCCCTACGCGGTTATCTGTCATAATTAACAACCGTAGACGAGGAACGTGGGAACATCCTGAGATGGCTTTCGGAAGTGACTTACGGAGAACACCATGAGTACATCAAGTCATGTCGTCAACTCAAAACGGGATATTGGCTGTTCGACAAAAAACATTACATTGATTGGGAACAAAGTGCTTCATCTGCGATCTTCTGGCTCCATGGTATCCGTAAGTTCTTCCAGAGCAAGAAGCGGTCCCCGGGCTCCATGCACGTTTTTTTTTTTTTTTTTTTTTAATGTGTGTAGAAAAGTTGTAACTGAAATTGAAGTTAAAATTAGCCGGGGCTGGAAAGACCACTCTTGCGTGAGTCCTCCTATTACATTGTCTTTTATAGAGATGTACTAATTTCTTTACTTAGCTCTTTGGTAATCGATACTGTCGAGGCAGCAAAGTCGACGAGCAATGCTCTTGCGTAATTTTATTGCAAAGACGGAGAGATTGATCGACAAGATCCGAGGTCAATTATGAGTTGTATTGTCAAACAGTTATCTCTCGAAGCCCCCGAGGGATCTCTACCGGAACCGCTAGTATCGATTTACAAGCAGCACAAGAAAGAAGGCTTCAAGTTCGGGTGCTTACGTTAAGGCGAGAGCAAAGACTTGATTTTGCAATTGTCAAGAGTATTCGAACAAATCGTCATTGTTATCGATGCACTTGATGAATGCAAAAAAGACACGAGAATGCAACTCATGGACGCTTTCAAAAGCCTGCGCTCATCCACCGAGGGACTCAAGATTTTCTTCACCAGCCGGGATGATGACGACATTTCGTTTGCACTAAGAAGTGGACCAGGAGTTTACATTCAGCCGAGTGATAACTCCGAAGACATTGAATTATTCGTCAAGGCGGAGGTCGAAAGGTGTATCTCGGATAATAAATTGCTGGGGAGATCTTTCAACCCTGATCTGAAAAAGCATATCGTGGAGACACTTGTCAAAGGAGCTGATGGAATGTAAGCTATCCAAGCATTTTGGTTGCGCATGTTCAATTTAAGAAGATGATTGCTAACAGCCTTTTCATTGGGCGTGAATCAGGTTTCAATGGGTGCGTCTGCAACTTGACAAACATATCCCAGGAGAAGTCGGAATCAGGAATTAAAAACGCTCTGAAGGCATTACCAAAAGGCCTGGAAGCTACGTATTCTGCCATTTGGAACAGGACCAATTCCGATACTCCCGGTAACCGCCGTCTGGCGACAAGAGTGCTGAAATGGATTGTATGCGTACGGTCACCCCTCACGTCGGAGGAGATTCTCGACGCTCTCTCCACCCAACCGATGCAGTGGACAGAAAAGCCCAATCACGACGGTGTCGATGTTACGACAATTCTCGCGGTCTGCCAGAATCTAGTTGTGGTGGACCAAAAACTCGACGTGCTTCGCCCAACACACTTTTCGGTGACCGAATTTTTGCAACAAAAGTTCACACAGACCGAGGCTCACACAGCAGCCGCCGAAGTTTGTCTCACGTTACTCTGCTGCGAGAACCATTTCTGCGAGAATCGTCAAGCCGACAAAAAGATCCTTGACAACTATACTCTAGCTAGCTATATAATGGAGAACTGGGTGGAGCATCTTCGTTTATCTGGGAGCGGAAGTGACGCCCTCGTGAATTTGCGGAGGGAGTTTCTCAGACCTTCCGCAGCATTCAGCACATGGTTACTAGCAGCGGCAAAGCGAGACAGGCTTTTGGAACCGAAATATTCTGAGGAACAACTTACCCCATTATGGATTATCTGCTACTATCAATTGTGGGGGATCATCCAAGAATATTTAGGTATTACGGGCGATTGCGGCATATGCAACATAGAAGGCACAACGCCACTCCATCTGATAGCAATGTACGGCTATGATGTGGGGCTGAGGCTGCTGCTTGAAGAAGAGGATGTGATCCCGAGCTTTAAAGATACAGATGGTAAGAACCCATTACATCGCGCGGGAAGATGTAGATCCGAGCTCCAAAGATATATGCGGCATGACACCATTACATGAAGCGGCGTGGAAAGGGTGCAAGGAAGTGGCCAAGCTGCTCCTGCCGCGGGAAGATGTGCATTCTAACTCCGAAGACTGTTTCCACTGGACCTCATTGCATCTTGCGGCCGAAGGAGGGCATGAAGCAGTAGTTGAGCTACTCGTCGCGCGGGAAGATGTGGACTCGAACTCCAAAGATATATACAGCGGGACTCCATTACATCTCGCGGCATGGAGAGGGTACGAGGCAGTGGTCAAGCTGCTCCTCGCGGAGAAAGATGTGGATCCGAACTCCCAAGACGTCGACGGCAAGACTCCATTACATCACGCAGCAAGAGAAGGGCACGCAGGCAGTGGTCAAGCTGCTCCTCGCGCGGGAAGATGTAGATCCGAACTCCAAAGATATATACAGCGGGACCCCATTACATTACGCGGCATGGAGAGGGCAAGAGGCAGTGGTCAAGCTGCTCGTCGCGCGGAAAGATGTGGATCCGGATTCCGACGACGTCGATGGTGAGACTCCATTACATCACGCGACGAAAGAAGGGCACGAGGCAGTGGTTAAGCTACTCGTCACGCGGGAAGATGTGGATCCGGACTCTGAAGGCGTCGACGGCGAGACCCCATTACATCACGTGACGAGAGAAGGGTACGAGACAGTGACAAAGCCTCCTCTCACGCGGGGAAATGTGAATCCGAGCTCCAATGATAATGACGGCTTAAACTTCCGTAAGTTTACAACCTCGAACTCACCTAATCATGGTTTTATACGAATAGCAATCCTTCTAACCTTCTGATTGCCTGTCAAAGTTCCCTCAGTTTACAAACGCCCCACCTCCTTCCCCAACATTCTATGGATCTGTTGTAATCCCAACAGCCTTCCTGACCGCGTGCACACCGGTGGCCCATACGTGTTGTGCAATACCAAGGTATGCTTGGAGACGGGTTGCTATCACCATGTGTGTGTTAATTGCGAGGTTATCAATATTCCCCCGGAAGGAAGGACATATTGACAGCACGTGGACTCCTCAATTGAGGAAACGGAATTCTATTCATCTTGCATCAAAGTTTATTGCTTTCAATGTTTTATTTTTATTTTTATTCAAGTTTATTTTGTCAATTTTTAAAACTGTTGGAGGTTATCCTTTTTTCGCTGCGAACACCTTTTTGTTTCGTTTCACGGCTTTTTTTTTTTTTTTTTTTTTTTTTTTATTTTTTTTTTTTTTTTTTTTTTTTTTTTTTTTTTTTTTTTTTTTTTTTTTTTTTTTTTTTTTTTTTTTTTTTTTTTTTTTTTTTTTTTTTTTAATTTTATTTTTTCTGTCCTTATGGTCTGAATTCAGTATAGCGT
>JABYPW010001680.1:0-14217 GCA_016880775.1 Phymatotrichopsis omnivora
GCTGGGGAAATGCCAGATGACTCAAAGGAAGCGAGCATCGTTTTCATTGCGGCGGCCTCGTCCTTTGCTGCTTGTGGGGTGGTAGAGGGGAGGGGGGGGGGTTGTTGAGACTGTGAACGCCGCGGGGGCATTTTTGCGACGTTTTGACGATGCGATATAGATACTAATAGCTGAGAACTAAAATGTAGGGGGTAGTTTGAAGGTGCGAAGAAGCCTGACTCAGAAGTGACCAACAACTCATCCTTAAATACCCTTCTATCTAAAGAAATAAGTCATCAATATCATAAGAGATCATATAAGAAATAGAACCTGAAAGAAAGCCTTAGAATCTCCATACCTCATTCTATAATCATCTGACATAATCATAACATTCCTAGGAGTCATAACAGAAATGATCTGCATTATGGTCTGAGCTCAGATCGCCAATCTTCAGGGTGATCGTCATTACATAATACTGGCTCGATCGGCTTAAGTCATACCAACTGCAAGTAACTAAGTTGTAAGAGTTACTCAAGTTTGTCCGATCATGTGAGGTACGCTTATCAGAGGATGATGGATTAGTCAGATCTTGACTCATCTTAATAGAGGCACCACATTTGACAACTATTACTGCAGAGCCCATTCATGCATGGTCCTTACGCATAGAGGAACAGGATATACTCATTAATAGGTGCTCATATAACATAACCTATTATTGTGTGGAGGCCTTGGTATTGTGGCTGTAACATCTATAATATCAGAAACAATTTGACAAATTTTAGAGTTAAGTATGTTGAAAAAATTTACTAGCCTTAAAATCCTTAACTATATATAGAAGATATCTAAAATCATACTCAAGGGGTAGTGACAAGTCTCTAGTATATTCTAACTTAAGATTAATTATTATTAGTTATGCAAGTTTATATAAACCAGTAACTAGTAGGAAGTAGTACTACATCATGATTACACATACCATAGATATACCAGTTTCCTCCCCCTATACATATAACAACTAAGCATATATAAAAAAGAAAAGGAAATATAAACATAAGAGATGCAATAACTATAAAAGTTGCATATAAAGGTTATACCTAGAAACAATTAACATGAAGTAAACAAAATAAAAATAAACATAATAGAATATATAATCACTAGCCAATCCTTCCTATGATACTAGGTTTAGGGGTTTGGAAGTATAGGCTAAGATTATTTTATATATATATGATTAAGGAATGACACTATAGTAATAGGACCTACAGCCACTATGAAATTAAATCTACTTTTGTTATAATAAGGAAAAGTCAGATAAATTCTATATATTAAGTGAGAGAGATAGGAAGCTATATCCTAAACAAAATTAAGTACAGATACTAAGGATATTGAAAAATTATTTATACTCATTTAACTCCCTGAAAAAAATTGAAAAATTAATCAATCACAATGTATCATTGTGTTAAAGTAGTAAAAAATATATGATCTAAAAAAAATTTAGGATAATCCACCAAATTCCCAGGTTATCTCCTCATTAATCCTATATCAGAAACTAATTGAAAAGCTAGTATATACATAATAATGTAACTACATTAAAGTGAAACAAGATTAAAAGTAGGGGGTAATAACTTTTTAGTAAAGAAATATATGTTAGTATACTAACAGCATCTCTTAATTATTAGTGTGAAGACGTCCTAGGGATATATAGCTATTTAAAAGTAAGATATTAATGTACTAAATAAGTATAGAAAGTAAGAATACAATGTATTTAGCAATAAGATCACACTTAGGCCAACAATAATAGATTGATGTTCATACAATTAATACCCTTAGAGGTCATCTATGAGGGAGTTAAGACAGATGAAAAGCTTATGATCTATGCTAAATAAGCCTTTAGAGGTTATTCAATAGTATATATACTATATTTAAATATGTAACTTGCTCTATTGCCTTCAAACCAATTTTATATATTACAGTGAAACTGAAGTACATGCACTATATGATGCAATTTATAATTGAATGTCCAGTTGTAAAAAAAAAAAAAAATTGAAAAAATGAAAAATGAAAAAAAAACTACAAATTATACCTAGACCTGAACTTCAAGAATCTAATCTAGTCTTTTCTCCTCAGCTAACTAAGTAATTAGATTTTCTTTTTCCACTTATAAAGATCCAAATATCTTAAATAGTACCATAGTATTGATTTCCAAGTCATCAAAAATTTAAACACTTGACATTCCTACAAAAGATAGTCTACTCATCTCTTATGTTGTTCCAAACTCTAAAAAAAGCTTTAGAAAAGTGAGACACTGACATTTATGAATAGCTATGGCAATGCAAGGGTCAAAAGAAATTATTATTAAACAAAATTAATGCTTTTATGGGAAAAGTTTACAGTAGTTATTAAAAATGATCTTTAGCCTTACTGCAAGATAAAATACTAATACTTATAAGTATGCACAATGAGACCTCTATACAACACCTTCCATTTAGCCTAAGATGTTCTCCCTCAAATAGGGCCAGAACCCTGAACTTGTCTAAGGTTGGGAATGTTTAGTGTGTTAGGGCTTAGGGCCTTGCATTTAGTGCATTATGATCTAGGGCTTTGCGGAAACCTTTAAAATTGTTAGCGAAGTTTTACCCCCCTTTATCCCCCACGCAAAACAATAAAGCAGTTTCGCTGCTCATTATACCGGGGTGTCAACTAATTTTTAAAAGGCTTTGCCGACTCAAGACCCCCGCAAGTTGTAGAAATCGTTTTGCAAAAAGTATGGTGTGTAATTCGTGCTTCTATGCGAGTCTAAACATGGAAATAATTCGTACATTACATTGTCTGCTCCTCACACACCTTTATAAAATTTCCCATAACTACAAATTTTGCAATACTAAAGAAAATTTAAAATTGTAAGCTTCATCCGCGGTACGACCATGATTCATTTTTTCGGGGCTTTGGAATACTCTAATGGAAAAAACGGAAGTGGTGGGCGATCACGTTCTTATATTTTTATTTCGTACCAAACATTTTTTTTTTTTTTTTTTAAGCTAACTCTAAAAATAAAATAAAATAAAATAAAATAAAAATGGCATAGTTAAATTTGAATATTGATAAACTAGATAACCGTAAGCCACAAGCCAGTGCGTAACGTTAAATCACTATTTAATGAGGAAAAAAGACATTTATCTCAAAGCATAACCAAGAAAACTCAGAACTATTGTCAATGCTTGCAATCGACAACATGCATTTCATAGTTAATTATGCCGAATCGAATACATTTATTGCAAATACTTGTACATGTACATATACATGTCCGCAGAACTACACGAAAGAATACAGTGCAAGAAATAGTTACTTGCAACAAAACAAACAGATCAGACAACTAAACTTCGACCTTGTCCAGTAGTGCCCGGTCACTCTGCTAGTGCTGACAAACCGAGAGTCCCAAATGTTAATAATCGCAACGATGAAGATAAAGCAAAAATAGCATTAATAGCTATCCATTACCTCTGACAGGTCGATCCCTTTCAAGCGCACCGCCAAACAAGATTCAGATATCCTCACTTCCCGAGTTTCAAAACTAAAGAAAAGTAGAAGTTAAGTGGCGACACAATTAATAATATCATAAGTAGTAAAAAAATTCGTATCTCCATGGATAGTGCACTGAAACGATGTCGTACAACGATAGACGATGCAAGTCTATTAGACTTAAGCATTCGCACATCTAGCAGCATCTCTCAAGGACTCATAGCGCTTTTTATGACGGATAGCCAACTGCGGGTAACCAATCACCTCGCCATTGGAAGTAACCGTGGTATGCCTAACCTTACTGCTATCGGGACTCTCATTTGAATTTTCATCCACCTTAGACATGAATTTGTTCTTAGGCAATTCTTTGTAAAAGAAAGCATGAAGATTGTCATATCCAGGCGATCGAACAAGACCTTGATGGCGCTGACGGCCATTCTGCAAGTTGGTAGAAGTGGAGCTAGTAGAAGTAAGTGGAGACCGACTCGTTCCACTTGTGATGGAAGAGGTAGCGGGGGAGTTTTCATTCCAAAAATTGGAAGTAGATACCATGGAGGTAGATGCCGGAGATCCGGATTTTTGAACTTTTGACGTACTGGCAAAGGTGAGTGAAGAAGAATCCGGCTTTGTAGCAGCACTTGCAGGACGTGACGGCATTGGGGATATGTGGTTCACTTCCTTGGTCGAAGCATGTTGTAGAGGGATGGAGTTATGAGCAGCATTGCCACGATTAGGCTTGGCATCTTGCGGAAAAGACTCGGTGCTATCGTTTTCCGAGGCTAAAGTTTTAGAAAGAGTAGTAGGAGCAGTCTTGCGGACTTGAGACGCTGGGGTGATGCCCGGAGCTTTCAAAGCTAGGTATTTTATTAGCCTACGCCATTTTTATAAATCACAAATGAACAGATAATGACGGAAGCTTACCATCAAGTCCAAGATGGAAAAGATTAACGTCACTATTACTTCCCTGGTGTTCACCAGTGGTAGAAATGAAGTTCTCGGAAATTGTGTGTTGTTTAACAGTGTCTTTTTCTTCCCACACTCCAAATGCAGATGGAGGTGCAGAGATATACCGGCGATGTTTATTCTCGTTTGTAGGCTGATTGAGAGAGAGAGCCTTTTCAAAGACCGCCGGTTTAGTTGAAGGATCCGAATTCGCAGAGTTCATACAATACCAGGCTGCCATACCCGCAGTCAAGGTGATTGGTCTCGTCACCCCCGGAATATGTTGCTTGGGATTTAGCGCCTGATTGGCGTCTAGTTCTTGCAGAGTGGAGCGTGCGTTCTTTTCACAAAAATTATTGAGACATTCTTCGCGGCTTAGAGTAGTGAAAGTTCGTGGACTAATGTTTTCCTTATTGATAAACTCGAGCTAAAAAGAAAAAAAAAAAAAAAGAAGAAAAAAAAAGAGAATACGGCGTCAGTTCAATACTCCTATCGCGCTAAAGTGTAAAATTGATTTTTTACTTACCTCCTCACCAATAGCCGAGTGGAGCTTGACAGGGTTAAGTGCCCCCTCCCCGATATTCGCAGATAAACTCCGCTCGTAAAACGCCCGCCGATCTCGTAGTTCATTAACCGGATGAATTGGGTGGATAGCGTGGGAAAATACTTACTTTCCACAAAAGTCTGCTCAGTATTAGCAGAAACACAAGGATGGAATTCCCTCTTGGGCAATTCAGCAGACATGTTTATCTGAGAATGCGGAGCTCGGCTGTTTTATTAATTTTTTTTTAATTTTTTTTTCAAGGATTTATTAAAGACCTTAGCGGAGATTGGGTAATGATGTCGGTGGTAGAGAAGGAGGAAGAGAGATAGATGACAAGGTAAAAAAAAAAAAAAAAAAAAAAAAACTACTCGGTGCTGGGCGAAAATTAATGTGGCCGTGGAACCGAAGAGTGAAGCGGAAGAAGACCATGGAAAGCAGATTTTATGCCCGCAGCGCAGCGTGCGAGGCTCTTTCCGAATAGGATTTCCCGCTCCGGTGGCGGGGGAAGGGGACAAACCCTTCGATGTGAAACACAGCGCCACCGCTTCTGCTGCATTTACTATTTCTCGGGGGAAAGTGCTGCAGCTATTCGCTCGCACCACCTCTTAAGCCATAGTTTACTCGTTCAAACTGGTGCCCCAACTGGAGCGGCTCTTGTAGGAAATTCGACTCTCGGAGGTCATGCTTCCTCCGCAAGACTAAAGTTACCTCACCCCTTCGCTCTTTGACAACACACCGGCATGGTAGAACATCTCTATCAGTGCCGATCATACTTCATAGAATTGAATATTAAATTACCCTACACATTTAGAAAGCAAAGAAATCGATAATATATCAAGTGATATTTGATGGACTTCTGAATGATCACATTTCCCTTTTCCTTTCCCTTTTCCTTTTTTTTTTTTTTTTATTTATTTATTAATTTCGGATGAAATAAAATTACTTCTCCCATTTTCCTGTTTTAAAAGTTTGCGTGATTTTTACCGACGGAAAATATAGATCTGCACGGTTCTCTACTAGCAAAAGTCAGCACTTCGACAAACCAGATATGGCCGGCCTTGCCACCGTCACACGTGTAATAAATCCTGAACCCGATTATTCTGTCTATCGATTAGCGAGCCATCATGCAAGCACCGTTGCCTATCGGCGGGGATGCCCTTAAGGTTGAATTGGGACCGATGTCAGCCCCTGGACAATAGGTGAAGCGTAACAACAATACCCGCAGCTTCAATCTCTTTGTAACGCTATGAAGGCTGACCGTAGTGATATCTATTTTTGTGCGTCTCAACTCTTCACCCTCCTCCTATCCCAACCTATATCTCTCTCTTGCTCTTTATTTAATGTCCAATTTCAGCATACCTAACACAGTGTAACTAGGGAATGGTTTGGTGCGCAGCGTCGATATGCATTACTTCTCCGGGAAATATAATACGGATACAGAGATCCCGTCAACGTTATACAATTATCAAGTCACACTTATTGCGAATACTTATGCTTACTGAAATGTTTCTTTTTTTTCCTTTCCTTTTCTTTTTGTTATTTTTGCTTGAGTACGGATGGACTGCGTACGTTTCGTTACGTAATAATCACATGATATCACTCGTCGACTATCCACAACGGGTGAAATAGTACAGCGGTAGCTGAAGTCTGGGTAGGAATATCGGAGGCAGAGGGTGCAACAGAATAACCGTGAGAGATAGCAGCGTAGGAGCAGGTACTGTCTCTGGAGGTGAGGCAAGAAATTAGATGAAGCGGCGAGCCCGGAGATATACAAAATTTGGATTACCTATGTAAACAGAATAAATTAGTAAATAGTCGTTGGAATGAGGATTCGGGGTGTATAACCATTGGCCGGAAGTGGCAAAGCCATCAGTTTCAAGAGCTGCTTGTTTCACACTTGATCGGCGGCTTAAACGGGGGAATTACACTTAATAACGTGAGGATAGCGGATCAGCGACTTCGGATTTAATCGAATTGCTGCCACCACCGTTTTCCTAGCCCTCTCACTAAGCTCTTGCTCGTAAAATATGTTTAGCAATACCGTTTCCCTCATCTGTATCAAGCCACACCCAACTCTAGACATCCTCCACAATGCAAGGCTCTCACTGATCCGCTATCCTGAATTCTTAATATTTCAATTTCCTCACAGCGGATATCTCTTGACTCTTCCTTTCGCACTGTAATGATCCTATATCACGGTGTTCACGCACTTGAGTTGCCTCGGGCGATGCCACGATGGCGACAACACCCCAACCCCTGGGAGTTCTCTTTGAAAGGTTCAGGGAGCATGAAGGTTACATAGACAGTATCGCTATCGCTCGGCGCAATGGGATTTACGATAGTAACGAATATAGAGAAACCACGCTTAAAGTCTCTCCAGTGGCAAAGATTTAGCTGGGTGGGCTGGACGTTGGTGCCGCTCGGCGGCGCAAGGGTCTTTGTCGGTCGTGGGGTTCAAGATTTCTGCGTTTTTTAATCGCGGAATGCGAGATCGATAGTGAAGAACCTATGAAGTGATGATACAATGCATTAAAGAAGTCAAGCGACAAGCCACATTATAATCCCATTGGAATCACTAAACTCAAAGCAGATAGCCAAGAAGCAAACCCCATGAAACAAAAAACACATCATCAATGTCAAGCGAGACAAAGCAACAACTGCTACCGCATTCATCATATTACGTACCAACCTAACAGATAAAGCTTGAAAAGGAGACTCGGATGTAAAGAAACTATACCTTACACCACGCTCACGCCTAGGCTATTCTAAGTCGAAGCTAATGATAAATTGATCTCCACGAGGCGGTGCTTCTAATGGCTAAAAGTACGAGAGACAGCAGATATCACGCACGTTTCACGCCTATATGTGTGGAAGCGATCCCCCAAACTTTGAAAAGGGAAAAAAATTGGAAAGTAAAAACGTGTAACTAGCAAAACGCTTTTCCGGAAGGAAAGCTCAGTAGCCCATACATGAATTAATGGATAACGTTGCCCCACCTATCGCAAAAAAAAAAAAAAAAAAAAAGCACATAGATAGCTCAGAAAGAGAGAGAAACAAAACAACACCAAACCGACCCTTCTTCCGCCACTACTCTAGCCATCTGCGCAGCATAGCCGTCACCCTAGCAACAAATTGTATAACCCACAAGGCAGCCTTTCAATTCCACAAAGCAGCGGATTTACCTGTAATTTTCAATTCGGATAACCCAAAGAGCTCTTCCTCAAGATCCAAAATGCCGCTCTCGGTCAAAGGGTTCCAGCCCGTCTGTTTCATCCCAGCCAGACGTTCTTTCTTCTGCTCCTTCTGAAGTTGACAGAAGAGATTCTGGGATGCCGGCGAGCGGACTAGCCCGCCACGGCACAAGGTCTCTTTGTTCGGAGACGTATCAGTTCTCTGCGTGGTAACGTGAAGCGGGGTAGTAATTTCGTCCCCTGGTGTGGTTACAGGGGTGTCAGTAACCGAATTGGCCGTACTGCTAACGTCCGCGGTGTTTCGGCCCAAAGAATGACGGGGTGGCGGAGTCGGAGATTGTGGTGGGTCTCGCGTGCGCCGGATACGAGTAGAGTGAGGACTAGAGGGAGTGGCCAGGAGAGCGGCGCGGTGCGGAGGTGTGGAAGGAGCTGTGGAAGGAGCTGTGTTATCAGCAGACCTCTTCTAGTACATTCAAAAATATAATGATAAAAAATAAAAGATAAAAATAAAAAATAAAGCTTACCTCTAGGATCCTGCTTGGAGGATTCCATCGCTTGATGGGCCATGAAAGGTATAAGAATGGAGTTTTCTTCCTCCGAGTTTTCCTTACTGAGGTATATGCCATCGGTTCCTAGATCATATTGTGTAAAGTGGGCATCACTCTTTGAACCGTTTTCAAAGATGTCTTTGTGAACGATCTTGAGGAGAGACATATCATTCACTTTCATCTTGTGATCCGCAGCCTAAGTCAGTAGTGTTAGCTATAGCTGCTTACTTTAATTTCAACCTGCATGGAATGTGAGATTATATCAGTTACTTACCTGCTCTGCATTCCTGATGGGCTGCTTAACCAACTTTGGATCAACACTATTATCAGCAGAGATACTTATTTCCTCGAAAAATTTCTTACGTCCTAGGAAGATGTTATTCAGCTGGTTACTGGTATTGGAATTGATTACAATGACTTAAAAAAAAATAAAAAAATAAAGGAACATACGAGCAACCAAGTTTTTCTCAACTGGGGAAACCCTGCGGGGACCATCTTCAGGGAAGCAGTTACCTTTGGAGTTTGCTGTAGGCATGGCAGAACGAGCGAACGTGATGAGTGGCGGTTGTCTATCTGCTTCAAAATTGGTAAAAATATTGCCAGAGTGGAGATGATGGGGATGTTAGGAGTTATCTGCAAATAAAAAAGAGCAACACGATAGGATGACGGAGTAAAGGAGGGGTGGATCAAGAAGAGCAGCTGCGGGACGGAAAGGGCCGGGCAGTACATAGCTCTACCATCGCAGGATCAGCGCTTCGCGGATTGTTGAGTCAGCGCTGTCTGCATTTGTGAGGCATTCCAATGCGGCAGCCATGCAGTTGATGCGGCGATAACCACGAGCGGACCATTGCAGCCGCGGACATAATAAATGGCCGACGGGCAACTAATATATACATTAATTAGCACAGTGTGTACTTGCCTAAGAGAAATATTACAATCCTGACACTCAAACATATCGCCGAGATCCGCTACATATTGGGAAAAGTGCATTCCCGCATCTCCGCATCTCTGTAATTACTGATTATTGCTTGTACGTTTGCTGATCAGCTCTGCGTTGGCAAACTTTACAACAAGCATGCCCTACGCAACCCTTCCTCTGATGCAGCGTGTATCAGGTTTGTATCGAGAGTAACAAGAAATTATTAAAACAGCTGATGAGAAAAATTAGCAATGACAGAGGTACGTTTGTTTTTGGCCATCACAGATAACCACCGCTACCCCGATGAAAAGCTTTTTTCAGTCTCCCTTTCTTTCTGCTTTTCCACTGTTTGCCTCCGACAATGGATAACATAGAGAAATCAAGGATTAAAAGGCCGATGCCTCCCTCCGCCGGTGAGAATGTTTCACTCTTACATCTCCGCCGCTATAACTATAACATTAACAATCACTTAACTTATCTTAATTCTCTTATTTCTGTTTCATAAGAACTAATCCAGCTATTAATCATGTTTGACAATCGCAACGATGTTTCCGCCCGGCCCGGAAGTTCGCCCGCACTCAACAGCATTCAAATTCCTAAGACCAACATAGGGGTACATCCCCGCACCGATTCCAACGTTTCCGTAACATCTCTTACAGAGCGCCTGCCTGTGCTTCAGGTTGTGTTGTGTGTTAATAAGTTTTCTATTTCGGTTGGGGCCATTCTATTTCTAGTTAAGAAATCGATTTCTTTGTTAATCATCGGCAAGATTTGGATTGACGTTATAAAAAGCTCGTCTCCACAGCTTGGAGCATCTCATGTCGAAAGCACTCTATTGTTTCTCCGACAAAAAGGGATAATATAGATCGATATATATATATCAATACACACACACGCGCGAATTATGTTGACTGTCAACACAGGTATACAAGCCTGACGATACGAAGGCATTATCGTACTACCAATATTCTCAGACAAGGCAATGATCTTCATACTTCTTTCATTGGTTGGCATTGGTACGGATCTGTTGAATGCTTCGGAACTGCTTGAAGAGAAGGCAGCGAACGTGGCTATTTGTCGTAATTGCGATACGAAGAAATGTTAGTTACTCAATCACACACCGTATGATCCCTTCCGGAATATCTCTCCGGAAGGAATTCCATAAAGAGCTTGATATCGCCGTTCCACACGTGCAATAGTTCTAAAACAATCGTTTATTCTCCAAGGTCTCCGCGGCAAGCAAATCCTTCACGACTTTTAACTTAATGAATCGGAAACCCAAAGGCTCAAGGCGTTAAGCGTATATATATATCTGCATAACCCTAGCACTATAGTGGACTATGCTAAGAACAACGAACTAGAAATTCCCTTCCGGCATCTCGAAGGATTGAAGTTTCTTACGCGAATTTCCGATTTTCCATGCTCTAGCTGCTATAGCTATCACATAGTATTGCGCTTCACTGCCTGTTTTCGATTACCGAACCACTGAGCGGCCTTCAGCAAATTCTCAAAAATGGAAAAGACATTATGACAGTCAAGTGTTTCGTCTCCTTACCATGAGAGCTCAAACGCACAGTACCTCCATGCACGGCTCCTATACGATGTCATCTTAATCCTCTCCGAGATGACTTTTCTGGGTGATTGTTGCAATTCTAGCTTATACTTCAATCCCCCGTGAAAAGGCATGGGCCGGGAAGTGGCTACCGAATGAGCATGATAGCAATGCCGGAAGTGGCATTGGTAAGGAAGAATGAATGCGACTACACCGGGGACGTACTGCCGCGGCCGGGATACGGAACTGGTGCCAGGGCGGAATGAGAATAAAGCAAAATCAAAATAATGGTAAGGATCGTGATAGTGCTGCTGGATTCCCCGGTTTTATCGTGGAAATTTAGGTGGGTTTTGCGAAGAGGGATTCGCAACGGCATACCAAGTTATTATTACCCCTCCCGAAGATACCCAAGAGCCGTCGACAAGATCATAGACCAATTCAACGACTGTCTCGACATTTTGCTCCCTCTCCTTGTCGGCACTGGTGGGATAGTACTATTGATATTCTTCGATGAAACTATTATTACCTCCATCTATATTTATCACTGACCGACGATCTTTTTTCTATAGACCGCTGTCCACGGGATATCGACGTCAGCCGCCCCATCATGAGTAATGGCTTTTCCGCTTTCCCCACCATCGCTCGGTTCGGGTGAAACGTTTTAGCTTATTTATTTCAACTACGGCGATCAGCAAGCATGTTGTGCATCATTCGGAGATGCGGTTTTCGGTAATGCTTTCAAAGAATCCGAGAGATAGTCTTGCCAATTTCGGTGCAACCATTTTCCGATTTCTTTTCTTGTCTACCGCATTTAGAAGTTTTGGAATTTTTTTTTTCTGAAACAGTCCATGTTATGGAATTCAGTGAGCTGGTTTTCATCGGATTCTGTCAACATCGTTTCCGGAGTATGGCGCTACGGTACTCTTGCCCGTTTTCCGGCAGAGTATAAGTAGCTCTTATAGAAGAATACTATAAATCGCGTTATTAACCTTTTTCAAAAGTTTAGTGTATAACTTGCTATAAACTAGGTTTCTGCAATACAGTTATTGCAAATTTTCTTGCTTGGAGCGTAATTTTTATTTTTATATTTCCCTCACCGGCGCATCAGCCAGATGTGATTACAACAAAATGATCTATGGATAGAAATATGCAGCGGTATGTATTCAATAAAAAAGTTGCATAAATTCCCAAATTTCGTCAGGCAAACAATTGAAGCCACCATGGAAAATTCTCCAGGCATCGCCGAGCTAGGAATGCAGGAATAATTCAAGCACAAGCGATCTAAACAAAAGAAAGAAATACCTCTGAACCTGGCCAGCGTGGCCGTGGGTTAAACGAAAGGTAGCGTGAATAAAAGGCAAGGGTTATGTGAAGTAATCGTGACAAGCGAGTGATAAACAGTGATGTAAGAACAAAAGACAACTTAGTCCAACGTGGAGCATGCTCGAGGATCTAGTTATATAAGTAGTACTCGGAACGAAATTCATTGTATGTATTTGTCATTACAATTCTACAAAACCCCATCATGAGGGAAACAAAAAGTACAAAAATATACGTTTGAAATTTGCGTCAATATTAATGGCTTAAAAATCGAGCATAAGAACTGGGAATGACTTCGCTGGAAAGGAGGCTATTTGTTTTCCTCCCCCATAATATCCATTTTTACGAGCATATTTTTCTTTTTCTTTTCCTTTCTTTTGACCTTATTTTTCACAGAGTACAACCTTCGGCATCAAAGGAGACTTACAAAACTATCACTCACCAGGCCGGCGGTGCTAAAATGAGAGAATACTACATTATCACAGCGACAAAGTTTGCCGCAAGTTATATGCAAGCCATATTTTGATATTTTCTCTAGCCTGAAAATGGCTTCCCCCGCCAAAATCTTGCCGCATTTAACTCGTCGATATCATAGCGAACAGGCCGTAAACAAATCCTAACCGCTAACCGCAGAGATCAGCTAGTTAGTCGGAAGAATTCCCGCTGAGTATGTTCCGAAAAACCACCGCAAGCCACCATATATAGGGTTCCTTCCCCCACCGCTGAGAATTCTTTTGCAACTCCTCACGGCCTACGGTCTCAACCCAACTCCATAGCACCTCTTTGACGCAGTGATATATATCACTAAATCCACACGCATATCATCTATGATGGCTATGGATTCTGAACTCGTCCACGCCGATAAGACGTTGCTCGCCGAACAGGAAGTTCTCAACATGCCTCCCGTCGAAACCTCCATTCCGGCGGTAAGCACAATTTCTAAAAACCATCGAATTATTAATACCTTTTTACGGAAGTGTTAATCTAACCTAGACCCAGGACCTTTCACTCTCCGGCAACACCGGCGACCACGAACTGTCGTCCAAGGATGCAGAGAGCTCCCATGATGAAGATCTCGATGACAAGCCGTCTCCCGCAGCACTTGCCATCGCGGCATTCGTCTTTCCGTCCACTCGCTGCCCGGAGTTTCCGAATCTCTACGGAAACCTCTATCTCGGTCTACAGGGAACAATATCTACATCTGGACAGCCATTTTCGGGACAAGAAACGGATTTCGTTGTCTTCCTTTCCGCTGCCGACCGGGACCTGCACAGGTTCACTACAAAGCTTACATACTTCACTCAGACGATCCACGAGGCTCGTGCGAAGACCGGAGACGTGGGTACACTTCAATTAGCCTGCTTTGACCTTGCAAGGAGGATCTTTATGTGGAATTTGGCGAAACTAGAGGCAATAGTCGACGAGTTCCTTATCGAGCATCGGCATGAAATGGAAGCAAAAGAACGCAGAGTGGAATACGTCGAAGATGATGACGAAGGTACTGACTCTGACAAAAATTAGAGAAATGGTATCTGTTTTTACTTCTGCTTTCGGTGCATGCGCGTTTATGGATGTGATGCAGATTTACTATTGGTGGGTGCTATTCGAGAAATAAAATACCCTAGTTTCTTTCTCTCCCTCTCTCTCCCTTCCCTTTTTTTTTCACCCTCACTTGCCGCTTGCTTGAGCTGTAAAAAATCCCTCTCTGA